>JASPKZ010000964.1:0-79715 GCA_030220185.1 Diploptera punctata | reverse complement strand
TTATTATTATTATTATTATTATTATTCTTATTATTAGTTATTTTATATTATTATTCATTATTATTATTATATTATTATTATTATTTATTCTTATTATTATTATTATTATTATATCTTACTTATATATTAGTCTTATTATCCTCTTATTATTATTACTTATTACATTCCTTATTCTTCTCTTATTATGCTTATTCTTATTCTTCGTCTTCTTCTATTACTTATTCTGCTTATTCTTCTTCTTCTTCTTCTTCTTCTTCTTCTTCTTCCTTCTTATTCCTTCTTTTCTTCTTCTTCTTCTTCTTCTTCTTCTTCTCTCTCTTCTTCTTCTTCTTCTTCTTCTTCTTCTTATTGACTCTTCTTTTCTTCTTCTTCTTCTTCTTCTCTTCTTCTTCTTCTTCTTCTTCTTTCGTCTTCTTCTTCTTCTTCTCTTATTCTTCTTCTTCTTCTTCTTCTTCTCTCTTCTTCTTCTTCTTGTTCTTCTTCTTCTTCTTCTTCTTCTTCTGTCTTCTTCTTCTTCTTCTTATTCTTCTTCTTCTCTTCTTCTTCTTCTTCTTCTTCTCTTCTTCTTCTTCTTCTTCTCTTCTTATCTTCTTCTTCTTCTTATCTCTCTCTTCTCTCTTCTTCCTTATTCCTCTCCTTCTTCTTCGTTCTCTCTTCTTCTTCTTGCCTTCCCTTCTCTTCACTTCTTCTTCTGCTTCTTCTTTCTTCTTCTTCTTAATTCTTCTTCTTCTTCTTCTTCTTCTTCTTCTTCTCTTTTCCTTCCTTCTTTCCTTCTTCTTCTCTTATTCTTCTTCTTCTTCTTCTCTTCTTCTCTTCTTCTTCTTCTTCTTCTTCTTCTTTCCTTCTTCTTCTTCTTCTTCTTCTTCTTCTTCTCTCTGTCTTCTTCTTCTTTCTTCTTCTTCTTCTTCTTCTTCTTTCTTCCTCTTCTTCTTCTTCTTCTTCTTTCTTCTTACTTCTTCTTCTTCTTCTCTCTTCTTCTTCTTCTTCTTCTTCTTCTTCTTCTTCTTTCTTCTTCTTCTTCTTCTGTCTTCTTCTTCTTCTTCTTCTTCTTCTTTCTTCTCTTCCCTTCTTCTCTTCTTCTTCTTCTTCTTCTTCTTCTTCTTCTTGCTCTTCTCTTCTTCTTCTCTTCTTCTTTTCTTCTTCTCTCTTTCTTCTTCTTCCTTCTTCCTTCTTCTTCCTTCTTCTTCTTCTTCTTCTGCTTCTTCTTCTTCTTCTTCCTTCTTCTTTTCTTCTTCTTCTTTCTCTTCTTCTTCTTACTTCTTCTTCTTCTTCTTCTTCTTCTTCTTCTTCTTCTTCTTCTTCTTCTTCTTCTTTTCTATCTATCTTCCTTCTTCTTTCTTCTTCTTCTTCTTCTTCTTCTTCTTCTTCTTCTTCTTCTTCTTCTTCTCTTTCTTCACTTCTTCTTCCTCTGTCTCTTCTTCTTCATTCTTCTTCTTCCTTCCTCTTCTTCTTCTTTCTTCTTCTTCTTCTTCTTCTTCTTCACACCTTTCTCTTCTTCTCTCTTCTTCTTCTTTCTTCTTCTCTCTTCTTCTTCTTCTTCCTTCTTCTTCTTCTTCTTCTTCTTCTTTCTCTCTCTTCCTTCTTTTCTTCTTCTTCTTCTCTCTTCTTCCTTATCTTCTTCTTCTTCTTCTCTTCTTCTTCCTTCTTTCTTCTTCTTCTTCTTCTTCTTCTTCTTCTTCTCTTCTTCTTCTTCTTCTTCTTCTTCTTCTTTCTTCTTCTTATTCTTCATTCGTCTTCTTCTTCTTCTTCTTCTTCTTCTTCTTCTTCTTCTTCCTTCTTCTTCTTCTTCTTCCTCTTCTCTTCTTCTTCTTCTTCTTCTTACTTCTTCCTTCTTCTTCTTCTTCTTCTTCTTCTTTCTCTTCCTTCTTCTTCTTCTTCTTCTTCTTCTTCTTTCTTCTTCTTTTCTTCTTCTTCTCTTCTTCTTCTTCTTCTTCCTTCGTCTTCTTCTTCTTCTTTCTTCTTCTTCTTCTCTTCTTCTTCCTTCTTCTCCTTCTTCTTCTTCTTCTTCCATTTCTTCTTCGTCTTCTTCCTTCTGCTTCTATCTTCTTCTTCTTCTTCTTCTTCTTCTTCTTCTTCTCTTCTTCTTTCTCCTTCTTCTTCTTCTTCTTCTTCTCTTCTTCTTCTTCTTCTTCTTCTTCTTCTTCTTCTTCTTCTTCTCTTTCTTCTTCTTCTTCTTCTTCCTTCGTATCTTATTCTTCTTCTTCTTCTTGTCTCTTCTTCTTCTTCTTCTTCTTCTTACTTCTTCTTTTCTTCTTCTTTCTGTCTTCTTCTTCTCTCGTTTTCTTCTTCTCTTCTTCTTCTGCTTCTTCTTCTTCTTCGTCTTCTTCTTCTTCTTCTTCTTCTCTCTTCTTCTGCTTCTTCATTCTTCTTCTTCTTGTCTTCTTCTTCTTCTTTCTCTTCTTCTTCTTCTTCTTCTTCTTCTTCTCTCTCTTCTTCTTCCTTATTCTTCTTCTCCGATTCTTCTTCATTCTTCTTCTCTCCTTCTTCTTCATTCTTCTTCTCTTCTTCTTCTCTCTCTTCTTTTCTTCCTTCTTCTTTTCCTTCTTCTTCTTCTTCTTCTTCTTCTTCTTCTTCTTCTTCTTCCTTCTTCTTCTTCTTCCTTCTTCTTCTTCTTCTTCTTCTTGCTTCTTCGTCTTCTTCTTCTTCTTCTTCTTCCCGTGCCTTCTTCTTCTTCTTCTCTTCTCTTCTTCTTCTTCTTCTTCTTCTTCTTCCTTCTTCTTCTTCCATTCTTTCTTCTTCTTCTTCTTCTTCTTCTTCTTCTTCTTTCTTCTCTTCTCTCTTCTTCTTCTTCTTCTTCTTGTTCTTCTTCTATCTTCCTTCTTCTTCTCTTCCTTCTTCTTCTTCTTCTTCTTCCTTTCTTCTTCTTTTCTTCTTTCCTTCTTCTTTTTTTTCTTCTTCTTCTTCTTCTTCTTGCTTCCTTCTTCTTCTCTTCTTCTTCTTCTTCTTCTTCTTCTTTTCTTCTTCTTCTTCCTTCTTCCTTCTTCTTCTTCTTCCTTATTCTTTCTTCTTCTTCTCTCTTCTTCTTCTTCTTCTTCTCTCTTCTTCTTCTATCTTCTCTGTCTCTCTATCTTCTTATTCTTCTTCTTCCTTCCTTCTTCTTCTACTCTTCTTCTTCTCTTCTTCTTCTTCTTCTTCTCTTCTTCATTCTTCTTCTCTCTTCTTCTCTTCTTCTTCTTCTTCTTCCTTCTTTCCCTTTCTTCCGTTCTTCCTCTCTTCTTCTTCTTCCTTCTTCTCTCCTTCTTCTTCTTCTTCTTCTACAGCCTTCTTCTTCTTCTTCTCTTCTTCTTCTTCTTCTTCTCTCCTTCTTTCTTCTTCTTCTTCTTCTTCTTCTTCTTCTTCTTCTTCTTCTTTTCTTCTTCTTCTCTTCTTCTTCTTTTCTTCTTCTTCCTTCTTCTTCTTCTTCTTTCTTCTTCCTTCTTTCTTCGCTCTTCCGTCTTCTCGTTCCTTCTTCTTCTTCTTCTTCTTCTTCTTCTTCTTCTTCTCTTCGTTCTTCTCTCTTTACTTCTTTCGTCTTCTTTCTTCTTCTTCTTCTTCTTCTTTCCTTCTTCTTCTTCTCTCTTCTTCTTCGTCTTCCTTCCCTTCTTACTTTCTCTCTTCTCTTCTTCTCTCATTCTTCTCTTCTTCTTCTTCTCTCTCTTCTTCTTCTTCTACTCTTACTTCTTCTTCTTCTTCTGTCTTCTTCTTCCTCTTCTCCTCTCTTCTTCTTCTTCTTCTTCTTCTTCTATCTTCTCTTCTTCTTCTTCTCTTCTCTTCTTCGTCTTCTTCTTCTTCTTCTTCTTCTCCTTCTTCTTCTTCTTCTTCTTCCTTTCTCTTCTTCTTCTTCTTCCTTCTTCTTCTTCTTCATTCTTCTTTATCTTCTCTCTTCTTCTTCTCTCTTCTTGCTTCTTCTTCTCTTCTTCTCTTCTTCTTCTTCTCTTCTTCTTTCTTCTCTCCTTCTTTCTCTTCTTCTTCTTCTTCTTATTCTTCTTCTTCTTCTTCTCTTCTTCTTCTTCTTCTTCTCTCCATTCTTCTTCCTCTCTTCTTCTTCTTACTTCGTTCTTCTCTTCTTTCTTCTTCTCTCTTCTTCTTCTTCTTCTTCCTGTCCTTCTTTCTTCGTTCTTCTTCTTCTTCTCTTCTTCTTCTTCTTCTTCTTCTTTCTTCCTTCCGTCTTCTTCTTCTTCTCTCTTCTTCTTCTTCTCTTCTTCTTCTTCTTCTTCTTCTCTTCTTCTTCTTCCTTTCCTTCTTCTTCTTCTCTTCTTCTTCTCTCTCTTCTTCTTCTTCTTCTTCTCCTTCTTCTCTTCTTCTTCTTCTCTTCCTTCTTCCTTCTTCTTTCCCTCTCTTCTTCTCTTCTTCTTCTTCCTTCTTCTGCTTCATTCTTTCTTCTCTTCTTTTCTTCTTCTTCTTATTCACTTCTTCTTCTTCTTTTCTTCTTTCTTCTTCTTCTTCTTCTTCCTTCTCTCTTCTTCTTTTCTTCGTTCTTCTTCTTCTCTCTTTGCTTCTCTCTTCTTCTTCTTCCTTCTTCTTCTTCCTTCTTCGTCTCTTCCTCTTCTTCTTCTTCTTCTTCTTCTGCTTCTCTCTCTTCTTCTTCTTGTCCCTTCTTCTTCTGCTTCTTCTTCTTACCTTCTTCTTCTTCCCTTCTTCTTCTCCCTTTTCTTCTATCCTTTTCTTCTTCCTTCTTCTTCGTCTTCTTCTTCTCTTCTGCTTCTCTTCTCTCTTCTTCTTTCTTCTCTTCTTCCTTCTTCTTCTTCTTCTCCTTTCCTTTCTTCTCTTCTTCTTCTTCTTCTTCTTCTTCCCTCCCCCCTTTCTTCTTCCTTCTTCCTTCTTCTTCTTCCTCTTCTTCTTCTTCTTCTTCTTCTTCTTCTTCTTCTTCTTCTTTCTCTTCCTTCTTCTTCTTCTTCTTCTTCTTCTTCTTCTTTCTTCTCAATCTTCTTCTTCTTCTTCTTCTTCTTTCTTCCTTCTTCTTCTTCTTCTTCTTCTTCTTCTTCTTCTTCTTCTTCTTCTTTCTCTTCTTCTTCTTCTTCTTCCTTCTTCTTCTTCTTTCTTCTTCTTCTTCTTCTTCTTCTTCTTCTTCTTCTTCTTCTTCTTCTCTTTCTTCTTCTTCTTCTTACTGTCTTCTTCTTCTTTCTTCTTCTTCTTCTTCTTCTTCTTCTTCTTCTTCTTCTTCTTCTTCTTTTCTTCTTCTTCCTTCTTCTTCTTCTTCTTCCTTCTTCTTCTTCTTCTTCTCTCTTCTTCTTCTCTCTCTTCTTCTTCCCCTTCCCTTCTTCCTTCTTCTTCTTCTTCTTATTCTTCTTCTTCGTTCTTCTTCTTCTTCTTCATTCTCTTCTTCTTACTTCTTCTTCTGTCTTCTCCGTCCCGTGATCCCCCCCCCCGCCCCGGCGTCCTTGGGGTCGTCTGCGTTTCCGAAGGCTTCCCACTTTTTCCTAGACAATCGGCCTTGATGTCAGCCGGGTTGTCATCCCTTCTTGACGGTGCCGCCTTTACCCCCAGAACAACGTCTGGTACTACTCATTTCGATTAAGGCTGAGTCGACACCAGGGCCATAGTGCCGCCAGTGGTACTTTAAAAATCCTGACCCCAACGGGACTTGAACCCTCGACCCTCCGACTTGTAGCTCGTGCCTTAACAACTACGATAATTATTATTATTTATTATTATTGATGATATTTATTATTATTAGATTATTATTATTAGTATAGATTTATTATTATTATTATTATTATTGTTCCGCGGCTGTGGTCTCAGGGTAGCGCGCTGCCTTGTCACGCAGCGGGCCCGGGTTCGATCCCGGTCGGGACGTTTTTTCTGGGTGAGGTTTTATATCGGGGTTTTTCCTCACCTGTAAGACAAATGTCAGGAAAACTTAAGGCCCAAACGGTCCCCCGAAATCATATGGCCATCGCCAATCATTATCATTCATTTTCATCTTATGTTAAGCTTAGGATTAGGGACTCTCCTGGCGCACCATTATCATCATCATCACCCATCATATCATCGGGGCAACGTAACCCCGCCTTCCAGGCGCCCCAACCTCAGAAGTGGGTTACAAGTACGCCATGCCAGGAGAGAAACCAGTAATGTCGAAAGACAAACCCTGAGCATTTGAAAAAAAAATTATTATTAGTATTATAGTTATTGTTATTATTATTATTATTATTATTATTATTATTATTATTATTATTATATACGGTATAAGCAATTAAATTGGTATGGGCACGTACGACGAATGCAAGAACAAAGATTACCCAGGAAAACATTGGAATGGTGTCCACCTGGAAGAAGGAGGAGAGGAAGAACTCGAAACTCGTGGATGCAGGAAATAAGAACTGGAATGAGAACAAGAGGACTCGGAGGGCATGGATTTGGATGGAGAGAGACGAGTGGAGAAGAAAAATAAAAACTTTAGGCACGAAAGATGTGTAAATATTAAAATTCTGTATATAAATAAATAATTATTATTATGTTATTATTATTTATTATTGTTATTAAATGAAAATCCAAGCTAGGACATGAGAACGCGTTAAGCTCCGGACGAATTAGCGTGGGATAAACCTGTGTACCAGTATCGCCATCAATTACAATTAAGTGACACGCTGGCGTACCGATATCGCTCAAAATCAATACCATGCCTTACTTATATCCCGTGGATATCACAAAATCCACACACAAGCTAAACCAAATAATTAAACACCACATTTCGTTCCACGATAACGAAATAATCCCGAGAGAGCAAACCTCAGTAACTCCAGTAATTCTTATTTATTCGTATAAAAAAGTCCCTGATTTGGCCATTCACATATGTTTACATCATCCGCTAAAAATAATATTGAAAATTAATGTTAAAGCGTTTATTAAATAAGATTAAATAAAAAAATATAGCCTCCTATGTTGAAATGATGTAGAGGCAGAATAGACCTGACATCTGTTATATTTCTATCACTTTTTTTTTCTTTTGTTTGGCAAACAACACACATTCTGAGAGACATAAAAAAGAAAATGAAAAAAAAGTTGAAAAGCAGAGGTGGCGTTGAATTTGTTGTCGACGAAATATAAGCTAACTTATCACAGAAAACATACATCGTTATTATTATTATTATTATTATTATTATTATTATTATTATTATTATTATTATTATTATTATTATTATTATTATTATTATTATTATTTTATTATTATTATTATTATTATTATTATTATTATTATTATATTTAAATGCAATGGATGATATAAGAAGAGGAATGAAGGAGTTAGGTCTGGAAGAACTGGAATGGGAAGATAGAGAGGAATGGAGAAGGAAGATAATTTAAAATGCTTTAAGCACAGGAAGATGTTTTATTATTTATTACATTGTAAACCTGTTTATAAATAAATAATAATAATATTATTACTATTATTATTATTATTATTATTATTATATTATTATTATTATTATTATTATTATTATTATTGTGACAGTTATTCTTCCAATTATATTATATGGGTCCCACCGCTGTGGCCTCGAGGTAGCGTGCTGCGTTCTCACGCAGCGGGCCCGGGGTTCGATTCCCGTCGGGACAGTCTCCTGGGTGAGGTTTTTTCGGGGTTTTTCCACACCTGTAAGACAAACGTCAGGAAGCTTAAGGCCCAACGGTCCTCGAAAATCATTCGGCCATGATCATCATCCTTATCATTATCATTATTATCTTTCGCTGGTGTAGAAAGCAACGGGAAGCTACCACACCTATAATTCCCTAGTAACGCTGCAAAGCATAGCATGAAAATGCTATGATTGCAGTGAAAGTCCTGCCCTTGAGCAGAATTACTATGGATGGATGGATGGATATTATATGGATGCAAAACATGATATCTTACTTCAAGGAAGATAAAAAATTAAGAGTATTTGAGAATAAAGTTTCCTGGGAAATTGTTAAATCAAAGAAAGACGAACGGATAGGTGAATGGAAAAAACTGAATAACAGTGAGCTACGCCTTTGTTCGTGGCATCATACACGGACATTAACCCGACCTAAGGGGAATCAGGGACATCTTCCTTGAACCCACTTAGGTAACTCTTAGCAGGCGCGTCCACGACGAGGGGGTGGACCCGACTCTAAGTCGGTGACTAAGTTCTGCTAAGGACCCAGTATTGCGGGGTATAACGCTTTACCCTTGTCCAGGGTTACGGATGAAGACCACAATGGCAGCGAAGGCGAGGAAGAAAATATTACGACTCGACCGAACTGGCAGAGGAGCAAAATTTCAACTCGGCGGAACTGGCAGAAGTGGCAACTCTTTCTCCAGAGTTAAAAGGAGCCCATACTCGGGGTAACAGGAGTGAAGTCTCCAACGACTTAAGTCGGAAGGAGCCAACCCTTTCTGCGGGGATTATACACAGAAGAGCACGTCCAGAGGCTCTAAGGTGGCAGCCCCCCACCACTAGACTTGTCCTGCGTAACGCTCGTAACGTGACCAGGAGACATTTACATTACTGGCAACCATCAATGAATAACCGGACTGATCAACCTAAGACAACCAGAGCAAGAAATAGGAATAAACGATTAGGACTTGTAGAAAAATTGAGAACTGCTACTTGGAACGTTAGAGGATTAGCAAATAAAGAAGAAGAACTTCAAAATGAGTTAACAAAAAGCCAATGTAGATATTTGCCTTCTCACCGAAACGAAAAAGAAATGAAAGGTACTAAGGAATTAAAGATTATATACTATTTTACAGTGGAGTTGCTCAGAATAAAAGGGCATCTGCAAGAACAGCAATTCTAATAAAGAAACAATTCAGAAATAAAATACATAGTTATAATTTCGTGAATGAAAGAATAATGAATGTTCGCCTGAAAAACAGCAAGAGGACATCTAACAGTAGTTTGTATATACGCACCCGAGGAGGGGAGAAAAGAAGACAGTGCTGAATTCTATGAATCCTTATAAACACATCTGAACTCTCTAATAAAATAGATTTTATTTGCTTAGGAGGAGATTTTAACGCCCGCGTTGGAAAAGAGACTGTATAGAAATTTGATTGGTAATAACGGCGAGAATACCTTAAACGAGAATGGAAAAACTCTTAGAAATGTTGTCAGCTTTAATGAATTAAAAATAACTAACACCCTTTTCCGTCATAAAGATATCCATAAATATACTTGGGCAGCGAGAGGCACTAGATCAATAATAGATTATATATTGAGCAATAAGAAAATTATCTCCTCATGTGATTGACACTCGTGTATATAGAGGAGGATACCATTAGTTCAGACCATTTCATCGTCATCTCTACATTTCACATGCCAAATAAATGGATTTACAAGAAGAAAACCAAATGTAACAAAAGTAAAAAGGACAAATTTTAAAGTACATTTATTACAACAAGAGAGTATAAGGAGATTATACTCTTCACGATTATTAAACTATGTAGATCAAAGAGCTGTAAGCACTAATGTGAATGAAGATGGCAAGATCTAAAAACTATTATATTAAAAGCTGCTGAGGAAGCCCTAGGGACAAAATCTACAAAAAGAAGGAAAAAAGGTTTATATATATGGAATGATGAAATTCAAGAAATGATCGAAAACAAAAAAAGAGCATATTTAAAATACATCAATCAAAATCAGAAGAAGATAGAATTGCTTATAATTACAGAAGTGCCATTGTTAAAAGAGAAGTAAGGAAGTTTGAACGACTTAGCTGGGACAACTATATATCCAATATAGAATACGATTGCCATGGATCACAGGATATGGCTTACATGTTTTGAAACATCTGAATACAACTGAAAAAGACAGCCAAATTAAATAATATACCAGAAAAAGAGTGGCTCAAATATTATGGAACATTATGGACAGATATGTCAGAAGTAAACATTGACCCCAAATTAAAGGAAATGGCACATGTAGATCTTCTAGAAATCAAAGAATTAGTGAACGCTCTAGAAACATTCAAAAATAAGAAAACTCCAGGAATAGACTGTTTAAATATTGAACTTTTAAAGTATGCTCCAAGAGAAATTAAGCAGAGATTCTTAGATGTACTAAATGTGTGCTGGAGGATGTGCATAATCCCGGATGAATGGAAGAAAGGACTTATATGCCCCATATTTAAAAAGGAAGTAGACACGAGTGCACAAGTTACAGGGGAATCTGTTTATTGAATACAGCTTACAAGATATACGCTAAAATTATTACTAGACGATTAAATATAATAAATGAGTATATATTAAGTGAAGAACAGTGTGGCTTTCGGAAAGGTCGGTCATGTTCAGATGCATTTTCACAATAGAGCAACTTATTCAGAAGAGAAGAGAATTTAATTTGCCAACTTGCATACTTTTTATTGACTATCAAAAAGCATTTGATAGACTGTCAAGAAATAAACTATG
This sequence comes from Diploptera punctata, assembly GCA_030220185.1. Classification (NCBI taxonomy): domain Eukaryota; kingdom Metazoa; phylum Arthropoda; class Insecta; order Blattodea; family Blaberidae; genus Diploptera; species Diploptera punctata. Next base: position 69,370 of record JASPKZ010000964.1, on the reverse strand, counting down.
GGAAATAATGTATGACAAAGGGTTTCCAGGACACATTGTCAAAGTTGTGCAAAGCTTATATTTTAAATCAGAAATAATGATTGATAAAGGAGGTACAATGAGCGATAATACATTAGAAATTAATCAAGGGGTCAGACAAGAATGCCCGCTATCTCCTGCACTCTTTAGTATATATATAGACGAGATCATTGTACAATGGCAATCAAATTTAAACACAGAGTTTAAAGTTGGCAGTGCGATTCTAAATACCATACTGTTTGCAGACGATCAGACAATCCTTAGCTCTTCAGAAGACAATTTACAAATAGCAGCATATAAATTAAACGAAATAGCAAATAAATTCAATATGACAATCTCTGAAAGTAAATCGAAAGTAATGGCATTCAACGGTTAAGACCATATGAGGTGTAAAATCATTATTAATAACAGTATAATACAATTTTAATTATTTAGGAAGCAATGTATCATACTGCCAGAAGGAAGATATTAATATTTAAATAAATAGATTTTACAGAATGTGTGGCACTATAAGACGGACACTGAAAAATAAAACTTTGAGGAGCACACAACTAAAATTTTACAAAATTATGGCAGTGCCTGTCTTAACATATGCAAGTGAAAATTGGACTCTTAACCGTTCAGACAGAAGGAAAATAGAAACTGCAGAAATGAAGTTCCTACGTTCAGTAGCAGGTGTGACAATTTTGGACAAGAAAAGAAGTGAGGATACTAGGAATTACTTAAGTATTTTCAATTTAACAAATAGAATTGACAACATGAGAAGCAACTGGTATGAACATGTCAAGAGAATGCCTACAGATAGAATCCCTCAGCTGTTACTAAAGTCACAAACCAATAGGACATAGAAATGTTGGACGCCCATTTACTAGATGGGAGGATTCATTAAAGCCCACTTGATGTGAAAACAGGTCAAAAGGCCTAATTTCATGAAGCAGAAGAAGAAGGAGACAGTGAGCTACGTGATCCTTATGGGAAACCAGATATAATAAGAACAGAAGTATAGCACATTGCGATACACTGGACATGTGGCGCGAATGGGAACTGAAAGAGATGCATAGAAATTTATTGTAGAAAAATCAGATGAGATGAGCCAGTAGTTAGGCCTAGAACGAGGTGGGATATTATCAATGATTAAATTTTGTTTGAAGTTAATTATTTCATTGTATTGTAAGCCTATGTTTTCCCTTTACAGAGATTTAGGCGCTCTCCCCCTACAGGGAAGAATTTGAACCATATTAATTTAGTTACACTTGTTTTCGTATAGATGTCATTTTGAGTGGTCCATGGTCAGCGTTCCGACTCATACTGACATCTAGGAAACCAAGGTAGTACTAGGACGGGAAAATTCGGTAAATTTTGCTTAGAGGCCTTTTCATTCAGGCTCAATGCCACGGAATGAAGTCCCTCCCGGAGGACTTGCTCCTTGGATTTTTCCGTCCTAAAAAATCCATCGACCCCGGCCGGGTTTGAACCCGCGACCCTCGGGCCAGAGGCAAGGACCATAACCACTAGTTAATTATACAGGCAACAATTGAAAAAAAAAAATTGAAAAAAAACCTAGGATAGGGATAATATGTGCAGACTTTATGTCCTTGCGGCCATGAACCTCCAGATTCGATAGTGTCAGTGAGTTAGTTATTTTTATTATTATTATTATTATTATTATTATTATTATTATCATTATTATTATTAGGATATTCCACAATATAGTTTTTCTCCTTCAATTCAAAGTGATTTGTCTCCAGAGGTTCCTGTCTAAAGCATCTTCTTCCCTCAAATCTCTAGCTTCCATACTTCTCCTCCCTCCATCTATCCAACTTTCTCTAGTCTGCCTCTCTTCCATTTCTTCCATTAGCTTTTCAATCAAGGAACATTAATTATTATTATTATTATTATTATTATTATTATTATTATTATTATTATTATAATTATTATTATTATTATTATTATTATTATTATTATTATTATTATTATTATTATTATTATTATGGTTGTAAGGGGTAGTGACGTGTATATAACCTCCCCATCCCAATTCTCATCCTCATCTTCTCGTGGTACAACCCATTTTCACAAACGAGGCTCTGAGGACCGACTCACGGCGGTATAACCGTTCCATCCGGTACTGAGTAAATGCGGTATCTTAATGTATGTCCAGAGACTAAAAGGTAGCAGCCCTACCACTGGGATACTTAGCGTCGGGCCAGTAACCCGTCCTAAGGAACCTCAACACTACTTACAACTCTCAACACGAAGAAATCCAGAAGGAATTGGAATATGGGATGCAACAGCAGGAAAAAAACCAGGACGTCCACTCAAAAGACTTTTGGACGGTGCTTCTCTTGAGGCCGATACAGGTCAACAAATGGCCTAAATTCGTGAATGTACTATGATTATTATTAATCTTCTTCTTCTTCTTCCTTTCATATGATAGACCTAGTGGTCTGTCTCAATCCATCGTTTGAAGGGTCTGCCCAAAGATCTCTTGCCTGATGGCTGGTAATTTAAGATTTGACGTGGTATTCCTGTTCTGCTCATTCTTCTTAAGTGAGATTTCCAGTTGTTTCTGTATTTTTGTACATATTCCATGACTGATTCTGTTTGTAATTCTTTGAAAATCTCAGAATTCCTTTTATGGCCTGTTCTTGAGTAACCTGCAGTACGTCTCATAAATTTCATTTCTGCCGCAGTTAGTCTTTGTTCATCTACACTGCGAATTGTCCAGGCCTCACTGCCGTAACATAATATGGGTCTGCCCAGTGTTTTATAAATTCTAGTTCATGTGTGTTGCTGTACTGTGTTTGGCTTGAAAATATTATTTATAATTCCTGTTACTCTGTTAAATTTTATAATTATTTGACTAAAATCCTTTTCCTCTTCGTATGTAACTTAGTATCCGAGATAGTTAAATATGATAGTTTGTTCTAATATTTTATTTTTAACTGTTTACAATTAGTATAGTGTATATCTATATTTGTCAAATATTTATTTGTATTTGTGCTGGTTGAGTGGAAGAGAAAGTCTTATGGCCTTAACACTGCCAGAATAAATAAAACATTATTATTATTATTATTATTATTATTATTATTATTATTATTATTATTATTATTATTATTATTATTATTATTATATTATTATTATTATTATTATTATTATTATTATTATAACAATTTACTTAGGAAATCCATGACTTTATTATTATTATGTTATTATTATTATTATTATTATTTTTTTTTTTTTTTGTGTACAAGGTGGATTAAACTAACATATTTTGTGGTGGGCATGTAGAAGGAAGCAGTTTTTCGCTTGGTAGATATAGCTGAATAAAGAATAACTAACTAACTTTTGCGTTGTGTTAGCTTTAAATAGGATATTCGTTTTGGTCTTTTTGGGTCAGAACATTTTCACAGCTACTTTCGTGTTGTTACAAAATTCAATAAAGCAAGTAAGACCAGAAACTTTAGATAACTTAAGTTAACATTCCCCTGTTTACGACAGAGATTCTCTCCCTATATCTCTCTCTCTCTCTCTCTCTCTCTCTCTCTCTCTCTCTCTCTCTCTCTCTCTCTCCTCTCTCTCTCTCTCTCTCTCTCCTAAAATACGCAGTATATAATAAACATCCTCAACTCGTGTCCTATTCAGGGTCGGGTCGAGGAATGAGATGAGATGAAGACCTCTTCATAGCACTTCCTCTTACTCTAGTCATTTCACAGTAGCCTCTGCCCGCTCCTGGAATTTCCTGTCTCAAGTTATCAGGGGTGGCCGCACACTTGGCACTTTTAAGTCACGCTTATACAAATACATGTTGTTAAATATTTGATTTTTCTCGACAACTAAATGTATTCTATGTCATTAATAGTTTTTTGTCTGACTTTTCTATCTTGTACATTTTATATTCCAATCGTTAAATCCAGATTGAATCAAAATATGTTGTAAATAATAATTCTACTGTAGACGTACCATGTATATTTTTGTTTATTGTAATTTATATGTAAGAATAATTTTTGTATTTTTAACCTGGTTGAGTGGTAGACAAGGCCTTAAGGCGTTAACTCTGCCGGGTAAAATAAAGCTATTATTATTATATTTATATAGGTATGTGGCACAAAGAGTAGGGTGTGTGTAGGCAAACAGTTTTCGGACACTTTTGAAATCCAGAATGGGTTGAAGCAAGGAGATGCACTATTTCCTCTACTATTTAATTTTATACTAGAGCATACCATTAAATCTTTAGAGAATGAGGAAGGCTTACAACTCAATGGTATTAATAAGCTGTTAGTTTATGCTGATGATGTATTATTCTTGGCCGATAGCGAGGAGATACTAAAGGACAACAGGCACACACTATTGAGTAACACTAAGAAATTAGGACTGGAAGTAAATATCAATAAAACTAAATATATGGTCACACGTAGAAATTCATTATATAATGGAAATGGACAGCTAATGACAAATGACGGAAATTTTGAGGAAGTGGCCGAATTCAAATACCTTGCTTACTTACTTACTCACTGGCACTATCGAACCCATAGGTTCATGGCCGCGCGGACATAAGTTCTCCATACATCCCTATCCAGAGCTAATGCTCTCCAATCATTCGCTGTATAATCTACTTCTCTCAAATCATAGTTAATGTTGTTCTCCCACCTCATTCTTGGTCTACCAACTGGGCGTTTTCCCTCTGGCTTTCCTACAAGAAGCTTCCATGCACGTCTTTCATTCTCCATACGCGCAACATGTCCTGCCCATCGCAGTCTACGAGACTTAACTGTTCTTATTATATCTGGCTTCGTATAAAGACCAAGTAGTTCATTGTTATGTAGTCTTCTCCATTCAACTGTCTGTTCATCTCTCTTTGGTCCAAATTTTCCTAAGAACTTTATTCTCAAATACTCGTAATCTCCTTTCCTCCCTTAAAGTAAGAGTCCATGTTTCGCACCCATATAATATAACTGGTAGAATAATAGTTTTATATATTTTCAGCTTAACGTTTTTTGAAAGGAGTTGGGACATCAAAAGTCTCTGCAATGCATAATAGCATGCATTTCCAGAATTGAGCCTATGTTTAATTTCTTTGTGCATCTCATTCCTATTTGTGATTATTGTTCATAGGTATTTTAATTCAGCCACTTCCTCAAAATTTCCCTCATTTGTCATTAGCTGTCCATTTCCATTATATACTGAATTTCTATGTGTGACCATATATTCAGTTGTACTGATATTTGAAATACCTAGGAACAATAATGACAAATAGGAATGAGATGCACAAAGAAATTAAACATATGCTCAATTCTGGAAATGCGTGCTATTATGCAGTGCAGAGACTCTTGATGTCCCAACTCCTTTCAAAAAACGTTAAGCTGAAAATATATAAAACTATTATTCTACCAGTTATATTATATGGGTGCCAAACATGGACTCTTACTTTAAAGGAGGAAAGGAGATTACAAGTATTTGAGAATAAAGTACTTAGGAAAATTTTTTGACCAAAGAGAGATGAACAGACAGGTGAATGGAGAAGACTACATAACAGTGAACTACATGGTCTTCATGGGAAGCCAGGTATAATAAGAACAGTTAAGTCTCGTAGACTGCGAATGGCAGGCCATGTTGCGCGTATGGGGAATGATAGACGTGCATGGAAGCTTCTTGTAGGAAAGCCAGAGGGAAAACGCCCAGTTGGTAGACCAAGAATGAGGTGAGAGAATAACATTAACTATGATTTGAGGGAAGTAGATTATACAGGGAATGATTGGAAAGCATTAGCTCAGGATAGGGATGTATGGAGAGCTTATGTCCGCGCGGCCATGAACTTACGGGTTCGATACTGCCAGTGAGTAGTAAGTATTTATATAGGTCATAGTTGTGACGAATTCATAAGATGACCTACAACGTTCAGTCCACTCTTTTCACCAATTTTCAATAAACTACAATATGGAAATCTCAACAGAAAAATCTGAAGTCATGGCTTTCCTAGGAAAAGACCCAGTTAGGAGTAAAATTGTTATTAATAATAAATATTCGAACAAACTAACACATTTACTATCTCGAATACCAAGTTACATGACGACGAGGAAACAATTATAAAATTTAAACAGAGTAATAGAAATTATAAATAATATTTTCAAGCCAAACACAGTACTGCAACCCCATATTATGTTACGGCAGTGAGGTCTGGACAATTCGCAGCGTAGATGAACAAAGATAACTGCGGCAGAAATGAAATTTATGAGACGACTGCAAAAACGACCATAAAAGGAATTCTGAGATTCTCAAAGAATTACAAACAGAATCAGTCATGGAATATGTACAAAAATACATATACAACTGGAAATCTCACGTAAGAAGAATGAGCAGAACAAGAATTCCACGTCAGATCTTAAATTACCAGCCACAAGGCAAGAGATTTTTGGGCAGACCCTTCAAACGATGGATTGAGACCGTAACAGCCACTAGGTCTATCACAAGAAAGAAGAAGAAGAAGAAGAAGAAGAAGAGAAGATATAGGTCTGTGAACCACAAGGGTCTCGGTCTAACACCCCTGACGCACCGTCACAGGAGCGGATGAACGAAGTGAAACGAAATGAATGAGTATGGAGTGTGGCAAGTCATTCGCTCAGCCTCTTATTTCAGATAAATAAGTACTTTCATCAAGGGTGAATAATTTATGAACCCGTAATTATTATCAGAAGTAGGGCATATTTATATTCAAATGAATTAGAATTAAAACAGGAATTCAATGGTAAGAAATTTAAAATGATATAACCTACCACAAAATAATTTCATAAGCATAAATAAACACTAGTATAAAGCAATTAGCGCCAGTCATAGACCTGGACCCTTGCTATTGTAGCGAACGAAACTAGTAAACATCATACAATTGAACCGTAAGCCCTTATACAATGGGGAAAAAGTCTGCAGTTTCTTTTGTTAAGTGGACTTACAAGACTGCACTATTATTAACTTGTTATAACAATGCTAAGCCCAAAAACTTCTTACAAAAGGCTGGGAAGTCACAAACAAGCAATTGGATTTTCCTAGGTAAACTTGTGGAAAGAGTTATCCCCAAACGAATTTAACTAGTACATGTCGCTAACAGCGGGTGCCTCTTTGGCGGCGTAAGGTAGATGCCGACAAAGATAGCCGCGCTCTTAAAGAAAACTCCATTTGGTCAACCCTGGAAATATTATATTAGGGTGCAACTAATTTAAAGGGAGGGGGACGAGACCACAAACGTCTTAAGTTTAACACCCCCGATAACGCCCTTAAGATAAAATTTACCAATAAAAATTAGTGTTAATAGTGGAATGCAGGCTTTCACGGCCGGTAATCATGGTAATAAAAGATTCCGGGCTATGTGGCCGTGGTCTATAACTGGCGTTTCTTCCAGACGTTTCTCCCTCAACTGCGGAGGGCATCTTCAGTGGCGAGCGCTTCCAGCTGTTGCTTCCCTGTCGTAGACTCGACTGCGAATATTCGCAGTTGAGGGAGAAACGTCTGGAAGAAACGCCAGTTATAGACCACGGCCACATAGGCCGGAATCTTTTATTACCAAAATTAGTGTTACTTATAAACTGTTTGTGAGACGCTAAGACTTTTGGTGGAAGGGACTAATGCCGGCCCACTTAGAAATAATACATATTTTTACTTAGCGAAAATTAGTGTCAGTTCGACAGTCAGTTGGGTGGTCAGTAGCGACTAGCGAGTGTGCCAGTGCAGGGCACATCGCATTATTAGGCAAAAATTAAGTTACTAACGTGAGTGCCAGTAGAGAAGGCACATCGCTTTGTTGAGTGTTATAAACATTATTAGTTCTGATTCACCAAGAGCCTTCTCGTCAAATCGTCGTCTAATACGACAAATGTAAACACCAAGCGACAATAAATGTTCATCGATCAATTACAAGACAGCACAGTGGGCCAACTGTTTTTCCCCAAGTGAACATCCTTTCTTACGGATTCCCGAGATATAAGTCCATTGTTCTACCGAAACCTGAACCCAACTAGTCCGGAGCACAATTGTCCATGAACCCTTATCCTTGGACACATAATATAAAACTTTACCCCGACTACAATCCTTGTTCAGAAGAAATGGTGGTATGAAATTTGTGGCGGGGGAAAACGGGAGAAACCCCGAATAAACCTGCCCAAGCTCCGTTTCGTCCACCACGAAACCCACATGGAGTGACCGAGATTCGATAGCGGGACCCCAGCGCAGAGAGGCGAGCGTCTAACAGCTTGCGCCACGGAGCCACCGAAGTTGAAGTATAACTAACTAACTCACTGGCACTATCGAACCCGTAGGTTCATGGGTACGCGAGCATAAACTCTCTCCATACATCCCTATCCTGGGCTAATGTTTTCCAATCATTCCCTGTATAATCTACTTCCCTCAAATCATAGTTAATGTTATTCTCCCCCTCATCCTTGGTCTACCAACTGGGCGTTTTCCCTCTGGTTTTCCTATAAGAAGTTTCCATGTAAGTCTTGCATTCCCCATTCGAACCACATGTCCTGCACATCGCAGCGTACGAGACTTAACTGTTATTATATCTGGCTTCCTATAAAGACCATGCAGTTCATTGTTATGTAGTCTTCTTTTTAGCGCGATAGTGCGTTTTGTCGTACTTGCCAGCAATGGCGACCATTATTGTAAGTTCAACTTCCTACAGTTCGAGATTGCCAAACTAATAACTATACTGTAATATTACATTTACACCCATGTGCGGGAAGTAAAACCACTGCCCTGCATGTATAGCACGTACAATATATATTCAGAAAATATCCAAAAGGTAGTGTTGATATACAATATACGAAACAAATCACAGCATTTTAAATGAACTGAACTTTATTTGAAACAATTATAAAACAATAAATACGTACTTACGGCCATGTTATCAATAATTGTTCTAAAGCCTCATATTGTTAGAAATAAGGGGCTGCCAGACATTGGCATCTTTTAAAAGAAATCTAAATTTATATCTGCTCTAACCTCGACTCATACATTATTACCCAGTGTTAGGTAATACACTGCTCAAAACAATTAGAGGAACACTATGAAATATGCAAATATTTTTTCATTGGATAAAGGTACAAACATGAAATTAATAAAGTACATTATTTGTGGTTATTTATTTATTTCTTTATTTATTTATTTATTTATTGCTCATGTCAGTAAAAACAAATGAATAACGCTGACAATTAACTTTTCAAATAATTCCGCTATGTAAGCAATTGAATCTTGTGCTTATTTTTCAAAGTTAAACACTCGTTATATAGAGTTAGTATCGTGTATGGCCTCCACGACATTCGATGACAGTTTGGCACCTTCGTGGCATGCTCCCAATAAGATTCTGGATTTCCTCTTGCGGGATATTCTCCCATTCCTCCTTCAGAGCATCTCCAAGTTGCTGCAGAGTTTGTGGAGCTTGATGTCGGTTCCTGACCTTCCTGTCTAGAAGATCCCACAAGTGTTCAATAGGGTTGAGGTCTGGGCTGACCGCTGGCCACTCCATTACCTCAATTTCATTCCTCCTCAGAAAATCCCTGGTGACAGCCGCAGAATGTGCCCTGGCATTATCCTGCATAAACAGAAATCCAGGGCCTACTCCAATGGCAGCAGGTACTACATGCTCTTCCAGAACGTGCTCGATATACCGGACAGCATTCAGTCGCTGGGGAACAAGTACAAGGTCCGTACGATTGTTGTACATAACTCCGGCCCACACCATTATGGAACCTCCTCCGAATCTATCAATTTCCTGTACAGCCTCTGCAGAAAATCTTTCTCCTGGCCATCCCCACACCCTCAATCGACCATCACAACGTGTAAGACGATACCTGGATTCGTCCGAGAAGAGCACAGACTCCCACTGGTTCAGGTTCCAATCACCATGGTTTTCAGCATACGTACGTCTTGCTGCCTTATGCCCATTTGTTAAGCGTGGTTTTTTAACGGGCCTTTTTGGACGAATATTCTCTTTCCTTAATCTGTTCCTTATGGTTTGGTCTGAAACCCGGATTCCGGAAGCCATATGAAGGTCATTCTGCAGGTCTTTTGCAGTTTTTGTACGCTGTCGAAGAGCAGAAAGAACAACGTATCTGTCATCCTGGGGGCTTGTTTTAAATTTACGGCCCTGGCCACGTCTTCTACAATACTGACCTGTCTCTCTGTGCCTGTTGCGTAACCTGGACACCACGGAAGGAGAAACCCCAAGCTCTCTAGCCACTTGTCGTAAAAGATGTAGAGCATGATACACTTCAAACTCATTTAAATGCCTCATTTTGTCAGAGACTTCAATAAACAAGGCAATAATCAACATTCGTCACTATAGCAACATCAGGAAGCTTACCAATTAGAAGTGGCCAGTGCCTTCCAAAATTAAAAAAATTCTCTATATTTGTTATTTGAGGTAATTTCTCTGTATTTAGGCCATGGATCTTTAAAATTTGTATCCAATGATAAAATTAATAATTCAATTTACATATTGTCCAACTTTCAGCATCACAGCTTTAAAAAACAATTACTTATTCAATTTATTACAAGTGTTCCTCTAATTGTTTTGAGCAGTGTATATTTTAATTGGTGTTTCTCGTATAATTTATCATATTTATATCATTGTATTATTATTATTATTATATTATTATTATTTTATTATCATTATTAATATTATTAAACATATCTTCAAAGAAACAAAAAAAAACTATTTTTAATACAATAATCAGAAGCATTATTACCTATGGAGCTGATGTGTGGGCTTTAAATGCACAAATGAAAAAAATTGCTCGCCACTGAAATGGACTACTGGAGACGTGCTGCAAGAATATCCAGGAAGGATAAAATCAGAAATTCATATATAAAAGAAAAAATGCAGGTACAATATTCAATATTAGATTTTATAAAGAAGAAACAATTAAATTGGTACGGACACATTAGAAGAATGGAAGAAGGAAGACTACTTAAGATAATCATGGATTGGGAACCACATGGAAGGAAAAAGAAGGGTAGACCAACTATTACGTGGATTCAGGGAATCAATTAAGCTAAGAGGGAATGGTAAATAGAAGAAGATATATGAATGAACAGACAGGAATGGAAAAATGTGTTGAAACAAATGTGTAGTTAACTGTGAACATGGGTACCGGAAAAATGTATATTCATTGTAAAAGCCGGAATAATAAAAAAAATTATTATCGTAAGTATTGTTATGTTATTATCGTATAAAATGTTTTTTGTACATGAAATTTACATTGCTACATTTAATGTATCTTTAACTGTTAAAATTAGTATAGTGTATATCTATATTTGTCAAATATTTATTTGTATTTGTGCTGGTTGAGTGGAAGAGAAGGCCTTATGGCCTTAACTCTGCCAGAATAATTAAACATTATTATTATTATTATTATTATTATTATTATTATTATTATTATTATTTCAACTAATAAACATTGCCTACACTGTTAACGTTAGTCAATTGTTTATAATCAACGCAAATATTTCCAACAAAGTTGTTATTATTTTACTATTATTAATTATTTTGAAAACACCATCGCGCAAAAAATAATGTACAACGCACGTTTGTGAAGTGTTTTACAGAATCTGGGAAATTAAAAACCGGGCTATCGCTCGGTTTTTAAACATTTTCCCTCGATTCTGTAAAAACCACTTCTCAACCTCGCACCGTAATTATACTATTTTCATCTACCTGTTCATCTCTCTTTGGTCAAAAAAATTTCCTAAGAACTTTATTCTCAAATACTCGTAATCTCCTTTCCTCCCTTAAAGTAAGTCCATGCTTCGCATCCATATTGAGTTAAATTATACAGGAAATCATTTGAAAATATTATAGTAACTCATGACATGATTTTACGGAGATTACATGCACCCCTCATCATGAAATGCCGGGTTCGCTAGTACCAGTGAGTAGTTAGTTTATATTATATTATTTTTTATGAATGACATTGTATGTTATAAGTTTGATGTAGTTTGTGGTTTCACTCGTAACTCCAGTCTGTTGAAACATGTTGCCCATTTGTAAACATGCAACACATTTGCCAAATTTATGATATTCAGCTTAGAGCTTCCTAAATACCCCTCTCTTCTCCCACACACACACACACACACACACACACACACACATACACTTTAAGTTCAAGTAGAGCCATTCTCGTGAAAATCCCCTAGACACAGCCAATCTCAAAGTTCTCTACTGCACATAGGCATAGAAAACAGAAGTCGAGAGGGGAAAATAACCGCTAACCCAGACTCACAGAAACAAAACACAACATACATACACAGAAGTTACATTAGGCATCGCAGCCCGCTGGGTACCGTTGTTTATTATTGCGTCAGTGCGTCAACTTAAATGAATTGTTAGCAGCAAGGATCCGTGACTACGGTACTCGGTCGTTTGGACTCTACAGTCGCACTTCTATTAAATAGCCCACGAAATGTTATAGTTAATGAATGTATGCGCAGTTCGTTGTTATTATTATGTATTACAAGGGCTCTTGTCATCCCAAACTCTCTTGGAAAATTTTTAAGAGGAGACCGTTGTAAAAAGAGGTAAATTTACTTCGGAAAAACATATATAAATATAAATATACCCTGACATTATTAAAATGTGATATAATATATATTATTCTATGTTTTATAATTATGAAATAATAGAACAGATAGCACACTTGAACTATCTTGGTTCAGATATAACATATAGCAACGATTGGGATATACATAATAAATTAAACCGATATCAAATAATGTGTAGCACCATAAGAAGAACCCTCCGAAAGACTCGAAGAGACACAAAGCTCAGGTTTTATAAAATTATGGCTGTTCCTGTTCTTTTATACTGTTCCTGTTCTTTTATATGGTTCTGAATCTTGGGTACTTACAAAAAAAGATATCTCACACATTCAAGCGACTGAAATGAAATTTTTAAGATCCGTAAAAGGATGTACACGCATTGATAGATTACACAATGAATCAATAAGAAATGAACTGGAGATATTTTCAATAGTCGATAAACTAGAAGAGCACAAATACCAATGAAAAGAACATTTAGACAGAATGGACAATGCAAGATTACCCAAAAAGATCAACACCTACAAACCACATGAGAAAAGATTTTTTGGGACGGTCAAGGAAACGATGGACTTGAGACCGGAACAGGTCGCATTGAGCCAATCCAGGAAAGGAAGAAGAAGAAGCTTTATAATTACAAAACAAGTAATCAATATTCCATCCATCCACAGTAATTCTACCCGAGGGCAGGTCTTTCGCTGCAATCATAGCAACCATGCTATGCTTTGCAGCTTTACTAGGAAATTATAGGTATGGTAGCTTCCCGTTGCTTTCCACACCGATGAAGGATGGTGAAGATAATTATAAGGATGATGATGATGGCCGGATGATTTTCGGGGACCGTTAGGCACTAAGCTTCCTGACGTTTGTCTTACAGGTGAGGAAAACCCCCGAAAAAAAAAAAACTCACCCAGGAGCCTGTCCCGACTGGGAATCGAACCGGGCCCGCTGCGTGATAAGGCAGTACGCTACCTCGAGACCACACGCGGTGGATTAATCATTATTAATTAAGAAATGTATGAATTATTAAATAAATTGACAGATAACAAACTAAAATGGTTTGAACATATAAATAGAATGGAGACATATCGTCTATCAAAACAGGCTTTACAACATATTCCAAGAGGTAAACGTTCCGTTGGACGCCCCATGACCAGATGGAGGGATATGCTTTGAGTCGGTACAGGCTTACAGCATAACCTTGAAGTCGAAGAAGAGAAGACATCCATCCATATTTAACATAGTAATACATTTAAAATATATTAGAAACGTAATGTAAGCAGAAGAAATCATAATTGAAAGGATTGAGGAGAAGGAATTAAAATGGTTAGGAGATACATTAAGAATGGAAGATTAGCGATGACCGAAACAACTATATCAATGGCAACCGACCGGAAAGAATAAAAAAGGGAGACCAAAGTTAACATGGAAGGAAAGCATGAGGATAGCAAAGCAGGCAAGAGGATTAATCATTGAAGTTTGCACAAGATGGTAGGCTTTGGAAGTTTTTAAAATTTACTTATCAGATTTTAAAGGATCAGATACTTTAAGAGCTAAAATAATTCTGGAGGGGAAACCCATTGAATGAGTGAAGTATTTTAAATACCTGGGTTATGAGATCACCTATTTTAAAAATGAAGATTTTTTAACAAACTTAATAAATTTAATTATAGGCTCTATATGTGACACAATTAAGAGAATATTGAAAACTACAAGAAAAGAAACAAAACTAAAATTATATAAAGCAATGGCAGTCCCCTACTATTTTATGGTAGTGAGTTTTGGGTTTTGACTAAAGAGAAGAGAAGATCATAGAAGTAGCTGAAATGAGATTTCTCAGAAGTGTAGTTGGCTGCAAACTTCTAGATAAAAGAAGAAACGAAGATGTTAGAAATAAGTTATACATTTTTAAACTTTTACATAAAATAAAACAATGTAAAAAAACTGGAGAGAACATCTAGGAAACCTAGGTAGTACTAAAATGGGAATATTAGGCAAATTTTGCTTAGAGGCTTCTTATTCAGGCTTAAGGATCTTTTAGGAGCCTCAAATTCTTCAAACTTGGAACCCTCGGTTCAAAGTCCCTCCTGGAGGACTTATTCCATGGATTTTTCCATCCTAAAAAATTCATCGAACACGGTCGAGTTTGAACCCGCGTCCCTCGGAACTAGAGGCAAGTAACATAACAACTATCCCACGCGGCCGACTAAATTAACTGATAAATAATGTAAATAAAATACTTACTTACTTACTCACCTTACTCACTGGCACTATCGAACCCGTAGGTTTCATGGCCGCGCGGACATAAGCTCTCCATACATCCCTATCTCGAGCTAATGCTTGCCAATCATTCCCTGTATAATCTACTTCCCTCAAATCATAGTTAATGTTGTTCTCCCACCTCATTCTTGGTCTACCAACTGGCCGTTTTCCTCCTCGCTCTTCCTACAAGAAGCTTCCATGCACGTCTTTCATTCCCCATACGCGCCACCATGTCCTGCCCATCGCAGTCTACGAGACTTAACTGTTCTTATTATATCTGGCTTCCTATAAAGACCATGTAGTTCATTGTTATGTAGTCTTCTCCATTCACCTGTTCTGTTCATCTCTCTTTGGTCCCAAAATTTCCCTAAGTACTTTATTCTCTATACATACTACTGTAATCTCACTCATTCTCACTTCAAGTAGAGTCCATGTTTCGCACCCATATAATATAACTGGTAGAATAATAGTTTTATATATTTTCAGCTTAACGTTTTTTGAAAGGAGTTGGGACATCAGAAGTTCTGGCAATGCATAATAGCATGCATTTCCAGAATTGAGCCTATGTTTAATTTCTTTGTGCGTCTCATTCCTATTTGTGATTATTGTTCCTAGGTATTTGAATTCAGCCACTTCCTCAAATTTCCCTCCATTTGTCATTAGCTGTCCATTTCCATTATATACTGAATTTCTACCTGTGACCATATGTTTAGTTTTACTGATATTTACTTCCAGTCCTAATTTCTTAGTGTTACTCAATAGTGTGTGCATGTTGGTCTTTAGTATCTCCTCGCTATCGCGGCACAGTTAGTACTACATCATCAGCATAAGCTAACAGCTTATTAATACCATTCAGTTGTAGCCTTCCTCATTCTCTAAAGATTAATGGCATGCTCAGTACAAAAATTAAATAGTAGAGGAGAAAGTGGTATCTCCTTGCTTCAACCCATTCTGGATTACAAAAGTGTCTGAAAACTGTTTGCTACTCGCATCCTACTCTTTGAGCCATTTAGACACATTCGTATAAGTCTAACTAACTTTTTAGGAATTCCGAACTCCAGCAGGATACTATATAATCTTCTCCCTCTTATTGAATCATACGCTTTTTTGAAGTCTACGTATAGTTGATGTACAGTACCATTATATTCCCATTTCTTTTCTAAAATCTGTCTTATACTTAAAAATCTGATCTGTTGTAGACCTGTTTCTTCTAAATGCACATTGATTATCTCCTACAATGTCATCATATAGGGAGGAAGTCTGCTTACTAATATATTTGTTAGAATTTTGTACGAAGTTGAAAGTAATGAGAATGCCCCTGTAGTTGTTGCAATCAGTTTTAATCTCCTTTCTTATAGATTGGATGATAATTGATTCCTTCCATTCATCTGGAAGAGCTTCTTTTTCCCAAAATCTTACTAAGCAACCAGCGTATCTTGTCCATCAATTTTGTCTCCCCCTGATTTTATCAGTTCTGCTGGGATCTCATCTGAACCTGATGCTTTATACATCTTCAATTTTTTAATCGCCATTTCAACTCTAATGCATTTGGCTCTGTGACTAGCATTTCTGCTGTCTGTAACTTATCCTCCTCAATGTCCTGTTCTGTATGTACATTTAATAGCTGATTAAAGTAACTTTTCCATCTATTTATTATACTCCTAGAATCTGCCATCATATCCCCATTTTCATTCGAATTATGTTTGTTCTTAGCCTGAAACCCTTTCTTCTCTATACTAATTCCCTGATATAATCTCTAATGTTCCTATTTTTTGCATTCCTTTCAAGATCATTAATCTTCTCTTTCAAATATTCCCCTCTTTTTACTCTTTAGTAACTTGGGTGTTTTCCCGTCTAATACTACCCAATTGCTTCTAAATTTAACTCATTTGGCTCGTGTAACAATTTCATTTTTGCTAGCTTTCTTTTCTTTACAAATGTCGGCACATTCCTCATCAAACCATTTCTTGTTTTGCTCTTTTTTAAACAGCCAATTGCTTTCTGATGCTGACAATTTAATAGTATCTCTTATAGCCTCCCATTCTTTATTTATATCAGTTTCTTCTTCATTTGCCACATTGCCATCTGAAGATTCTAATACTTCAAATCTATTAGCAATTTTGATTTGGTTTATTCTTGCCGCATTTCATCCATTTTTCAAGTTTTTAGTTCAATTTTTTCAGAATCATCTTTAGCATTTGTTCCTCTCATAGCGATAGCGTTGTCTGATCTTCACTCTGACCAGATGATTGATCCGAATTGCAGTCTGTCCCTCTAACTGATCTAACATCAATGATGCTACTGTGGCCAGCGTTTTATCCACTAATACATGATCTATCTGGTTCCGAGTTTCTCCATCTGGGGACGTGCAGGTATATTTATGAATATCCTGTATGCTGAAATGTTGTGCTTCTTAACAATGAGATTCTTTGATGTGGCAAATGTGACTAATCTAACCCGTTGTCGTTTACTATCTTCCTGAGGACTGAATTTGCCTATTGTTGGTTTGATATATTCTTCCCGTCCCACTTTTGCATTAAATCTCCTAAGACAATTTTCATATGATATCGTGAAGGGCTATCAAATAAGCATTCTAATTCTTCATAGAACTCATCTTGATCTTGTCATCTTTATCTTCTGTGGGGGCATGTACATTTACCAATTATTAAAATCATGTCTTTTAACCCTTTAGAACTATGTATGATATCCTATCACTAACAAACTTATTCCTCGGATAGCGGATGGATCCCTTCGACTAAAAACAACTCCGTTCCCAAAAGAAGGTCTTTCTGCACCCCCATAGTATAATGCAATCTTCCTGATTTCCTCTGACTACCTTCTTCCTGGCCACCTAACTTCCTGTAAGCACTATATCCAAGGCGATCCATCCATTCCATCGTATCGTCTCTAGTGCCCCGCTATTGTATAAGTCCTAACCTCTTCCATGTGCCTAGGAACATGTCCCTGTTGTTTTGAGCCTTGGCATGGGTTTTCCCTGGGAGTTTCCCCCGCCCGGAGAACCGAATGGGGGACTATTTTAGACCTCCGGAAAATTTTAACCCCCAAGATGAACCCACAAGTCCGCATTTCTTGACAGTTGTATTTTTACAGTGAAAAGATCGTCACTCTTTCGCCCAAGGTACTTGGTGTTTTTTTTCGTCTGGCTTATCACCTTCGACCAGTCCGGCATGGGTAACCCTATCGGCAGCAATGCTAACCAACGCCGGCATAGCTCTCAGGATCATTTAAGCACGCAAGCCACTCCACCACGACAAGGTACAGATAACCATGGAGGGGTTAAAATAAAATACTACAGAAACAAATTAAAATTTTAGAAAACATTGGCTTCCCTTCCCTGTCATTTCTATATGGGAGCCGAATCTTGGATTACAACAAGAAAGTAAAAAATCCAAGCAGCCGAGCTGAAATTGTTAGAAAACAATGAAGAGTAAAAGGGTGTACTAGAATGGACAGATAGGAAACGATGATATCCGTGAGGAACTGCAGATCTACTCCATCATCACCATCCAGGTATCATGGTAGCTGCCGCCGTCTTCCTCAAACCAAAGCAGCCATTCCTCTCTGTCCATCCATTGATCTTTTCTCCAATCCTCTGATATTCATAGCTGCTTGTACCAACCCCTTCTATTCATTGTTTCTTTCGGTCTTCCTCCCTTCCTCCTTCTATTGGGATCCATTCCCATAACAATTTGAGGTAATTTTTGCTCTGACATTCTTTTGACATGGTCATGCCACCGTAATATTTTCTGTATCTTATAATATCTATGATGTCCGGCTCCTCTTGAACCCATAATTTCCCTTATTTATCTTTATTTCGTATTCTATTCATTGCTAGATTTTCCAGCTGATCTTAAAACAACCCATTTCTGTACGTAAAATTATTTTGCATCTTCATGGTAGGAATTTGCCAGACTTCAGCAACAATATGCTAAAATGCTCTGAAATATGGTTTGATATATTTGAATCTTCTACTTTTTGTAATATTTTTGTGCTCCACCCAAACAGAGTTTAAAGCATTTGATTGCTTGTTTGTGTGTGCGATTCTATTTTTAATTTCCACTGTGGTAATCGCCCTGATGATCTAATTTGTTCCTAATATGTGCATGCAATACTAGTTTAATTCTTTTCCATTGTTGAACTTACTTAATTTTCCATTCTTTCTCCTATACACAATATTTAGTTTCTCAAAGGTTTATATAAAGTACCCGTTTTTCTTATTCTTCTTTTTAGTTTTTTAGCCATATATTTTATGTCATCTTGATCTTGTGCTATTAATACCTGGTCATCTGCAAAATTTAGTGAATATACATGTGTATTTTGGATTGGTATGCACATTTTTGACATTTATTTCCTCCAGTCTCTTAGTACTCTTTCGAGATACATTTTGAATAGAGTTGGAGATAAACTGCAACCTTGCCTTAAACTTTTTGTAATAGTAAATTCCTCTGTTATATGATTTCCAATTTTTATTTTTGAAATAGATCCTTTGTATAATGCTTTCATAGTTTCTATTAATTTTTTGGTAATGTTAGAATTGTCTAAAGTTTCCCATAACATTTTTTTAGGAATACTATCATATGCCTTGGTTAAATCGACCGAGAAAGCAAATGTATAAACTCTGTTAGTAGCTCAGTATTTTTTATCATTTGTGTGTGCACAAATATATTATCTGTGCATCATGACCTACCACTTCATATAAAACCAGATTGTTTTTCCATTTCTTTATCCTGGTATTCTAAATCAACCATTTTACTTAGTATACGTTCCTATTGCATAAAATAAAATATATTTAATATCAAGAATCAGTGGAAACATGTAGAAAGAATGGAAGAAAGTAGATCACAAAGAAGATCTTACATTTTGTTCCGAGAGAAAGAATAGGTATCGGACGTCCTCGCAAGAGATGGCTTAGATCTATTAGTGAAGACGAACAGGCAATTAAGCCTAAACCAGGAAGTGATGAAGAAGAAGAAGAAGAAGAAAAAAAAATACTACACTCTAATTTAAAAAAGACAAGTTTATTTCCCATATCTCCTTAAGGGCGCCCCAGTAACTTATTTTGTTAAAAATTCGTTTTTTTTTTCTTTTTGCTTCAAAAAAATCCAGGAAGGTCTATTGTATCGATCTGTAATATTATTTTGGTCGATTTTGGACATTTAAACTCTATGCAAATTGATTTTTAAAAATGGCGTCTCTGTGTTCTGCTAATGTATACATTTCCCCCCCCCCATTTTCCCATAACTTGCATTTTCATATTTTGGTACAGTTTTCTGGACGCTATGATAGATAGGACAATAATTTTTGGCATGGACATGCAGTTTAAAGAGCTCTATAATAATAAGGTAAATTTATCTTAGTGCGATTGGTAGTATTTGAAAAAATGTATGCAACATTTTCAACACAAAAATTTGTATTCGAATTTTTAAAAAATAAATTACAATCCATATCAGAGCACAAGCAAACCTTACTATTGTCAAATGAACTATGGACAATAACATACTAAATTTTGGAAACAACCGGATGACCAATTTTTAAGAAAGTTGTACCAAGACAATACTTTAAGAAGTTGGGTTTTTTTTATTTCCATGTATTCGTATTCTAAAATTACTCATTAATAAATGTCTAAAAGTTAATCAGATGTTATTGTGTTCAGGAGGACTTGTTTAATTAGTGACATAATTTTCATGCACATAACTTAAGAATAAGCTGTAAATGATTTTTGTATGTTACATATTTTTAAACCAAATTGCAAGGAAATTAGTACCGGGTGCCCTAAATCTGGCTTCTCGGACACTGAGTTCTCCATCTCAAACTGTTAAGTGGAGCACTTCTAGTTTAATCTTACAGAATCAGCCTGTAGTGCGGTAGAATCAAGACTTGCATACGATTTGCGTTGATTTGGAATAGTGCTGCAATTTAGTTTTGCCGAGAGGAACAACAAGATGTAAGCGGAGTGATACACTGTTCTCTGATTACTCTGTATCAACACGTTCTAATTGCAGCTCTACTCACACAGCGCCTCTAGCTGCTTGCTTCAGAAACACTTCTACCGCCTTCATTATTAAATCCTGTCTTTAATGCTCCAAAGAATTATAGACAGTATAATTGTTATTATGTTAATCTCCTAATATCTCTATTAACTGAAATCTCACGAGAAATAATGAGCTATGATAGCAACCTCTAACTTCTTACCATCATCATCATAAACATTTTAGGTTCAAACTCATTTCAGCGTGTTTCTCTATGTCTCAAGATTATGTTGATTTGTGCAGTGATATTTAGGTTTTCCTCTGCAACTGTGTCCTATAACTTTTAGTAGTAGTAGGACTTTATTAGACAAAAAGAAAGATATTTACAATATTATTTACAAATATGGGTCGCACGGGCAGTAAGCCGTACGTGCTGTTGACAGTCCGTTACAATAAAGTAATAAATAATAATAATAATAATAATAATAATAATAATAATAATAATAATAATAATAATAATGCTTTATTTTAGCTGGCAGAGTTAAGGCCATAAGGCCTTCTCTTCCACTCAACCAGCGAATAGTATAATTATACAAAAATTAAATACATATTACAATTTTAAAATATTATCAAAATACAGACTAAACAAAATATAATGATGATGTGATCTAATACTAGCTAATACTAACAAAAACATAGAATATAATAAAATTAAAATGATATAAAATAAAGTAAGTAGCTTCCGATTCCGATTGAGGGTCTTTCCCTTTTTCAGCGGTTGCCCCTTTTACCAGCCGGCTGCTGGCCCTTCACATCCACATGTGTCAATTACAGAGGTAAAGTAGCTTCCTACATGATTATTAATAGAATGCTCTATATAGTTGTTATGCAGTTAATGTTTTCATTGTGTTGAACTTAAGATATCAGTTAATTTGGATTTAAATAATGATAGCGATTGACAGTACCTGACATGACTGGGAAGTGAGTTCCATGCTTTAGTCATAGATATTGTGTAAGATTCTGAGTATAGACAGGTCCTGTGTTATAATAATTGGTAATAGTATAAAGAAAAACAAAAAAAAAGAAAACAATAACATTACAATTACATAAAGAAAACACAATAATATTACAGTTACATAATAATACAATAGCATTATACATTAATTAAGTTATGTAGAATTATTAAGAATTAATGGTATTGCATTTTGATAACATATATTTATTCATGAATGAGTGTTGTTCTTATTTTCATACTTCACAGGATCATTTCTGTAGTATGTATTCTCACTCTTGACTAAAAGTAAGATACATACAATGTTATTTACAAATATGGCTCGCACGGGCAACAAGCCGTACTTGCATATAACAGTTCCTTCCAATAAAATAACGTCTAGTAATAATATTAAAAGATGAGGTTAGGAGAGACTCCAAAGGATTGGGATGGGAAAAACGGACTGAAAATCGTAAGAATGTGTGGAGAAAAATAAGAAGGAGGTACTTAGATATAAACCGACAAAATATTTTGGCCGAATGTGCGGGAAAAAAATCACTGCTTTTACAAAGAGACCTAAAACAAGTTTGGGGAAAAGAATCTAATATACTCAATCTAGGACTTAAAGAGAGATCAGGCTTTGCTTGGTTCAGGTTAGGGGCATGGACATTTTTAAAAATTAGCGACGATCACGATATGCGAATGTGTACAATGTGCGAGAACTTTGAAGACGAGATACATATATTAGGAAAATGTAACGATTTGGAATATTGGAGGCGTCAGTTATTACCGGAAAGATTTCTAAATTAAAATCGGGAAAGATTGGCATGCTACGAGTTAATGGTAAACCCAGATAATTGGATAAACCTGGGTAGATTTCTGGACAAAACGCGGAAAATAAGAACAACACTTATTCAGGAATAAATAAATATGTTAACAAATTGCAATACCTTTAATTCTTAATAATTATACATAACTAAGTTAACGTATAATGTAATTGTATTGATATATAATTGTAATATTATTGTGTTTTTTTAAGTATATTATTACCAAACATCAACTTATTGTAACGGACTGTCAACAGCACGTACGGCTTACTGCCCGTGCGACCCATATTTATAAATAACATTGTATGTATCTTACTTTTAGTTTAATAAAATATTCCGGGCTGTGCGGCCGTTGTATATATAACTGGAGTTTCTTCCAGGCGTTTCTTCCTCAACTGCGGAGGGCATCTTCAGTGGCGAGTGCTTCTAGGTGGTGTTCCATTATCGTAGACTCGACTGTGTCACAGTCACATTCGAGTCTACGAAAAGGGAACACCACCTAGAAAACACTGTGAATATGAAACAGTCGAGTCTACGACAAGGGAAACCACTCGCCACTGAAGACATCCTCTGCAGTTGAGGGAGAAACATCTGGAAGAAGCACAAGTGATAGACCTCTCGGTCACATAGCCCGGAATCTTTAAATATTTTGATTACCGGCAGTGAAAGCCTCCATTCCACAATGTCTAGTATTAATAAAAAGTAAGAAAAAACACAATAGAAAACAATACAATTACCTTATACATTAATTAGGTTATGTAAAACCACTAAGTATTAATGGAATTACACTTTGCTTACATATTTATTTATTCGCGATTGCGTGTTGTTCTTATTCCCTGCGTTTTATCCAGAAATTTTACCCAAGTTTATCCAATTTTTAGTCCAACCGCTGTGGTCTCGAGGTAGCGTGCTGCCTTGACACGCAGCGGGCCCGGGCTCGATCCTCGGTTGGGGCAGTTTTTTCTGGATGAGGTTTTTATCGGGGTTTTTCCTCACCTATAAGACAAATTTTATGAAAACTTTAAGGCCCAAAACGGTCCCCGAAATCATATGGCCATCACCATCACAATCATCCTTATCATTATCATCATCGTCATCATCATCCTTCACCGGTGTGGAAAGCAACGGGAAGCTACCACACCTACAATTCCCTAGCAAAGCTGCAAGCGTAGCATGAAAATGCTACGGTTGCAGTGAAAACCTGCCCTCGGGAAGAATTACTATGGATGGATGGATCCAATTTTATGGGTTTACCATTAACTCATAGCAAACCAATCTTTAATACTAGTATACTTGAAGAATTTAAAACTGCGTTTAAGGATTGGAAAATTGTGATTTGTTGTTATATTATTTAACTGGAAAGTCTCCTTTGTAAATTATTTCTATTGTGGCAAAGATAATTAAATAATATGCATATATTTGGAGCGTGTTGTTCTTTTGAAGTTTTTAATTCCATGTTGAAGTAGTTCTTAGTAATCTTTGTTACAAAATTGAAGGTTGAGGATGCCGACTTACTATGCTTGTCATAACCATCAAATGACATGAAACAAAGTGGATGACATGGGTATGAAGAAGTGGTGGAACTAAATTTGTGGCAGGGGAAAACGGGACATATTCCACCACGAACCCCATATGGACTAACCGAAAAGCGAACTCAGGACCCAGAAGTGAAGGGGAGTGTCTAACTACTTGTGCCTCGGAGTCGCCATCAGGAAAAAAAAATTAGGCCTATTACATTTGAGACACTTAAAAACCAAGGGGTACAACTGACAAATTGCTAAATTTGGAAATAAGTATAGATTTTAGTAGTTAAAGCAGATACTAATCTGAGTGGTCAATGGGTGCAAGTAAAAATCTGTCTTGTGTTGAAATCCAGTAGCTCAAAACAAAACTGCTAAGACAATCACACGTGGAGGGTCCTCAACTTTGAACATCATTTACTCAAAACTGACCTTTTGTTTACTTTGTAACTAGGGCTAGGATTTTTATGTAATAAAAGATAAGATTGCAATGCAGGTAGTATATATTATTCACAACTGTTTGGTGTTAAGGCCAAAACAAAAGACAGTCAGAAGTCTAACTTCGTCATTATACTATTCAACTGTTTGTGTGTGTAAAACCATAACAAAGGACAGTCAGAAGTCTAACTTCTCATTATACTATTCAACTGTTTTGTGTGTAAAACCAAAACAAAAGACAGTCATAAGTCTAAACTTATCATTATACTATTCAACTGTTTGTGTGTGAAACCAAAACAAAATACAGTCATAAGTCTAACTTATCATTATACTATTCAACTGTTTTGTGTGTAAACCATAACAAAGGACAGTCAGAAGTCTAACTTCTCATTATACTATTCAACTGTTCGTGTGTAAAAATCAAAACAAAAGACAGTCATAAGTCTAACTTCTCATTATACTATTCAACTGTTTGTGTGTAAAACCATAACAAAGGACAGTCAGAAGTTTAACTTCTCATTATACTATTCAACTGCTTGTGTGCAAAACCAAAACAAAAGACAGTCATAAGACTAAATTCTCATTATACTATTCAACTGTTTGTGTGTAAAACCATAACAAAGGACAGTCAGAAGTCTAACTTCTCATTATACTATTCAACTGTTCGTGTGTGAAATCCAAAACAAAAGACGGTGAGAACTCTAACTTCTCATTATACTATTCAACTGCTTGTGGGCAAAACCAAAACAAAAGACAAGTCAGAAGTCTAACTTCTCATTATACTATTCAACTGTTTGTGTGTAAAACCAAAATAAAGGATAGTCAGAAGTCTAACTTCTCATTATACTATTCAACTGTTGATGTGTAAAACCAAAACAAAAGACGGTGAGAAGTCTAACTTCTCATTATACTATTCAACTGTTTGAGTGTAAAACCAAAACAGACAGTCAGATACTATTCAACTGTTTGAGTGTAAAACCAAAACAGACAGTCAGAAGTCTAACTTCTCATTATATTTTTTCAACT
Organism: Diploptera punctata; assembly: GCA_030220185.1. NCBI lineage: Eukaryota > Metazoa > Arthropoda > Insecta > Blattodea > Blaberidae > Diploptera > Diploptera punctata. The sequence continues at coordinate 43,716 of JASPKZ010000964.1, read as the reverse complement.
GTTTGTGTGTGAAAACAAAAAAAAAAACAAAAGATGGGTCATAAGTCTAACTTGTCATTATAGTATGTTGCAAACTTACTTTTTAGTACATAAAAATCCTAGCCCTACTAATAACTAGAGTCAGGATTTTTTATGTACAAAAAGGTAAGATTGCAACATAGTATAGTAAAAAGTTAGATTCATGGACTGTCTTTTGTTTTCGTTTCGCATTCAAACAGTTTTAATAGTATTATGGGAAGTTAGACTTCTGACTGTCTTTTATCTTGGTTTCACACACAAACAGTTGGAATAATATATATTATCTGTATTGCAATCCTATCTTTTATTACAAAAAACCTTTTATTACATAACCCTTGGCTTCTAAGGGTCTCGTTTAAAAATTTATCTTCATATATGCCTTGAAAGGGGGGTTTAGAAGGTCACTGCCTTCTGATTGTGACCAGCTAACGATACTTGTAACGTCTCTCGGAATATAGTTCTGAGATGAATCTTATATTTATAAAACATAGAATATGACATTTTAAATTGGCATTATCCGTGTGCCCACTTCATTACTCTCACGGACCTCAAGAGGTCTGCGAACCACAATTTAGGAAAATTTGGCTTAGGTGGTTCAATAAGTTGGCTGGTTTGCATGGATGGAAAAAGAGGCAAGTCTGATATTTCCAATGAAAGTGAAAGAACATTCAAACCATGCATGAGAGTGTAGCAGGAGTTTTACAATCCCTTCCTTTCAAACGCTGAATGCAAGTTTTGTAAATGAAAGTAATATCAATCAAATGTTCACCTTCTAATGGAACAGTATAGAAACCATTCATGCTAAAAGGATATCTAACTTATCCTTTTTTTTTGTTTTTCCTCCTTAGAAACTTGTAAATTATTCTGGTTAGTAATATCTCGCTTGTTTTGTCAGTCAATTGTCCAACTACCTCTCAAACTAAAGATACCAATCAGCTTCTTTTCACGTTTTATCCTCCAATCATAATGTCAACACTAAATCAGTTTTAACAAAATAATAAACATACCGTACGATATTCATATATTCTGAAGAAAAAACTCATCGAAGACATAAAATTGTTTTTATAAATCGGCTTGGAAATTACTTTAATTTATTTTTTCCAATGCCCCAGGTTGTCATTTCATCATTTCTGGTCTTCTCTCCTGGCATTGGCTTAATTGTTACCCACTTCTGAAGTTGGGGCGTCAAAGGCGGAGTTACGTTACCCCGATATGATGGATGGTAAACGATAATGAAGCGCCAGGAGAGTTCTTAATCTAAACTTAACCTAAATTCCAGACCATGGGCAACCATAGGAATAATTCCCTTTAAGGAAAAACTCTTATGGTTTGACCGGGACCTCATGAACAGTATGTATTATTATTGTTGTTATTGTTATTTGATTTATTATTATTATTTATTATTCGTCTTGCTTACTTACTTACTTACTTATTACTTACTTACTTACTTACTTACTTACTTACTTACTTATTCACTGGCACTATCGAACCCGTAAGTTCATGGCTGCGCGAACATAAGCTCTCCATACATCCCTATCCTGAGCTAATGCTTTCCAATCATTCCCTGTATAATCTACTTCCCTCAAATCATAGTTAATGTTATCCTCCCACCTCATTCTTGGTCTACCAACTGGGCGTTTTCTTCTCCTGGCTTTCCTACAAGAAGCCTCCATGTACGTATTTCATTCCCCATACGCGCAACATGTCCTGCCCATCGCAGTCTACGAGACTTAACTGTTCTTATTATAATTCTGGCTTCCTATAAAGACCATGTAGTTCACTGTTAAATAGTCTTCTCCATTCACCTGTCTGTTCATCTCTCTTTGATCCAAAAATGTTCCTAAGAACTTTATTCTCGAAAACTCGTAATTTCATTTCCTCCTCCCTTAAAGTAAGAGTCCATGTTTCGCACCCATATAATATAACTGGTAGAATAATAGTTTTATATATTTTCAGCTTAAACGTTTTTTGAAAGGTGTTGGGACATCAAAAGTCTCTGTAATGCATAATAGCACGCATTTCCAGAATTGAGCCTATGTTTAATTTCTTTGTGAATCTCATTCCTATTTGTGATTATTGTTCCTAGGTATTTGAATTCAGCCACTTTCTCAAAATTTTCCCTCATTTGTCATTAGCTGTCCATTTCCATTATATAATGCATTTCTACGTGTGACCATATATTTAGTTTTATTGATATTTACTTCCAGTCCTAATTCCTTAGTGTTACTCAATAGTGTTATTTTATTATTATGATGATGAATTATTATTATTATTAATATATTATTAATATTATTATTATTATTATTATTATTGCATTATTATTAAATACAAAAATAAGGATCATAATTCGTTTTAAATTACGAAGCTCCTGCGATGGACTTCTTCCCCTCCTTAGTTTAAGTTTTTGCGACATCCTATAAGCTATTTGATTCTCATATAAGATAGTATTAGGTTAGTTAAATACTTGATATTATTGCGAAAGCGAAATTCCACACAAAGCGCATTACCTTATGAAACACAATGGCAGTAACCCCGTTGTTTCCAACGGATAAACCTATTAATTATCTCGCAACACCAACTAGACAAATGAAACCAAATAGTACAACCATTATTCAAACCTCTTTACATTTTAAAAACTAATGTTCTTGTCTGCTCCACAATTGCATTCTCATAGCAAATACAATAATGGGAAATTTAAGAGCATAAAGGAGAGTTGACTGTGAAGAAAGTTGAAAAATAACTCGTAATAAAAAATAATATTTCTAATTCTAATTACCTGACGTCAGTACATTGACATTATTAATGAATTTGTGCTTCCATCCATAGTAATTCTGCCCGAGGGCAGGTCTTTCACTGCGATCATAGCATTTTTATTCTATTCTTTGCAGCTTTACTAGGGAATTGTAGGTGTGGTAGCTTCCCGTTGCTTTCCACACCGGTGAAGGATGATGATGATGAGGATGATGATGATAAGGATTATCATGATGGCCATATGATTTCGGGGACCTTTTGGGTCTTAAAGTTTTCCTGACATTTGTCTTACAGGTGAAGGAAAACCCCGATAAAAACCTCACCCAGAAAAAACTGCTCTGACCGGGCCCGCTGCGTTACAAGGCAGCACGCTACCTCGAGACCACAGCGGTGGAGAATTTGTGTACAGTTAACCAATAAAAATGATTTAAGATATTAAATAAATAGAAGAATTGGAATTGCAATAATAGAATATTACAATGCGTTGTTGGCAAGCGATTTTTACAGAAGCGAGGCAATTATTAAAAACCGTGCGATAACCAGGTTTCCAATTTCCGAGATTCTGTAAAACAGTTAACAAACGTGTGTTGTACATAATTTTTTTGCACGTTGATGTTTTCAAAATAATAAACAATAGTAAAATAATATCATCTTTGTTGGAAATATTTGCGTTCATTATAAATTACTGACGTTAGCAGTCTGGCCGATGTATATACGCTAAATGCCGAAAATAATTCAGTTGAGACTACAGCAGGCTGTGACACCAAACAGATATAAAATGGCGAAAAGTACGAATTTATTGTTTTATATTGTTTCAAATAAATTTCAGTTAATTAAAAATGCAGTGATTTGTTTCGTATAATGTATATTGACACTACTTCTTGGATATATTTTTGTATATAGGCTACATTATACGTAGTATACATAAAGAGCAGTAATTTGTAATAGTATAGTATAGTATAGTTATTTATTATTTATAGGTTGACAACCCCGAAGTTTATAAAATTGAACTTTCAATCATGGTCGCCATTCCTGTAAGTACGACAGCACGCACTATCGTGCTTAAGCTGTTCTTCCCATATTAAAGTGTCATTCTGTTCTTAGATGTACCGAAATCAAGATATATAAAACATTAATTAGACCAATTGTTACTTATAGTTCTGAAACATAGGTACTTGTCTCTTATATCTGTACTCATTTAAATATTTTCGAAAGAAAGAGAAGATATTGGGAGCAGTTTTTGTAGATAACATCTGGAGAAGATATAATAGTGAATTAATACAATTGAAGATATTTTCAAAAAATTATAAATACGAATTGTACAGTATTGTTTGTTAATACATTGTGTGGCTGTATGTTTTAACTCATCACAGACGCACTTACAAATGATGTTACGAATATTTCAATACATTTATTTGCTATCATTATAATACATGTCATTTCTTATTAGAATGTGGGCTTATCATGTTACTACCCTAAGCCCTTCAATTATTAGGAGATCTCGATATTGTTCTCAAACATAAGACTTGGGCGTTTGAGATAGATTGGACATAATAAAGTAAAGTGTTCCCACCACAGGCCTCGGGAGGCCCTTGGAGTAGTGGGGATATTAAGGCTCACACTTTTTCTAGACAATCGGCACTTGATGTCAGCCCTAATGACGGCCGCCCCATACCCCCAGAACAAGCATCCGGTACTCATTTCATTTAGAGGCTGAGTCGACCCTAGGGCCATGGTACCACCAGAATGTTTGGGTCAGTTTAAAAATCCTGACTCCATCGGGACTTGAACCCTCGACCTTTCGGTTTGTAGCGCAATGCCTTAACCACTACGCTACGGCGTAGAATGCCAAATAATAGCAAAATGAAACAAATCTTCTGGTTCAAGGAACCAGATTGAGAGGAAGGCCTAAGAATAGATGGTGGGATTGTGTGCGCCAGGATCTTAAAAAATGTGAAATAAACAATTAGGAAAGGTTTTCTATGGAGAGGGATGTCTGGAGAAGGCTCATTGAGGAGGCGAAGGACCATATTGGATTGTAGTGTCATTTATGAAGAAGAAAAAGAAGACATTATTACACTACTGTATTAATTAAGGATACTAAAACTACGGAATTCCCCGGGTTTGACCTGCCAATGAGCGGTTTAATTACTTTGTAGGGCCTATATAGTGTCAATGAAGGTTTGTATTTTTTTTTATATTTGTCCCACTCCTTAGCCGAGAGCTTAAGGTAAAATATCTTGGTGCAGAGCTTCGGGACTTGCGCTGCTTCGCGTCTCCAAGGGGGAATAAATTCTTTCATGCAATTCCGACCAGTATGGAATCGTTTCCCACCCAGCATCGTGAGGAATTTGGGTAGCTACAATAAGAAAGTGCTCCAGGTTGAGAAAACTATCTATAACGGCTGGGGGACCCGATTTGCTAACCACATGCCACCCCTATGCTGGCTGAATGATCATCTACCTCTGTGTTTAACAATAATAATAATAATAATAATAATAATGTTTTATTTATTCTGGCAGAGTTAAGGCCATAAGGCCTTCTCTTCCACTCAACCAGCACAAATACAAATAAATATTTGACAAATATAGATATACACTATACTAATTATAAACAGTTAAAGATACATTAAATTTAGCAATGTAAATTTCATGTACAAACAACATTTTATACGATAATAACAATAATAATACTTACGATAAGAATAATATAATGATAATAATATAATAATAATAATAATAATAATAATAATATAATTATAATAATAAAATAATAATAATAGTATGAAATATGATAAATTATACGAGAAACACCCAATTAATATAGTATACCTTACCTTACCACATGTGGCATGTGAGGCCAGCAGCCTGCTAGTAGACCAAGGACCTTCTAAGCTTATCGAGCCATAGAGATTTTCATTGGTAGAACTTAATATCTGTATTCCTTGGTAATTCACTAAAACTGAAAGACTATTTTCGTCTCGAAAGTGGTATATTTTAATTTCACGTGTATAAAATATTTCGCAAAATCGAGAGTAGAAATTATTTTTTTGTCAATGATCCGTGCTTTATATGTATCGTTGACAATTTCAGTACAATTGTACAAATCACGATAATTGCTGCTGTAACGCAATTTTGTCTTACGGCCCCTGAGGGAACTGTGCACATCTGGTTTGTATTAATTAATGTTCCCGATGAATAATTTCAACTCGATTCAATTACATGGACAAACACACACACACACACACACACACAGAAGAGACAAACGAGTGATTAACTATTGTTACTGCATTGGCATCAAAATGGGTTCCGATTCTAAAGATTTCTTCGGGTTCGTTAAAATAGCCTGAAAACCTAAGTTATGACCTCTGCGCAAAATTGAATCGACCTTTCCATTAAATAGAGTTCCTTGGTTTGCCTAATAGATGTCTCTTTGAGGCGATGAGCTAATCATTTGTTCCGCTGACAACTGTAGAAAAATAATCATAAGTAATATTAGCATAGAGTGAGTTCGCCCAAGCGGTAAAGTTTGGATACCATATTATGGAAGCATCGTGTTCAAATAACCTCATCGAGGCTTTTTCCTGGTTTTTCCTCAATCGTTAAGGCAAATTTTGGGTTCAAATTTTGTTATCAGGATACATTTCATCTATCTATCTTCGGATTTTTACAGCTGCTGCCGTCTTACCATGCCAAACCTCCAAAGCCTACGATCTTGGACATCTTCAATGCTTAGCCCACTTGTCTTCATGTTTTTCTTCCATGTTAACTTTGGTCTCCCTCTCTTCCTCCTTCTGGTCGGATGCCATTGATATAGTTGCTTCGGCCAGCGCTCATCTTCCATTCTTAAAAACATGTCCTAACCAATTTAATTCCTTCTCCTCAATTCTTTCAAATATGCTTTATTCTGTTTCCATTATGTTTCTAACTTCCTTATTTGTGACATGTTCTAATTTTGACTTTCTGGCACTTCTGCGTAAATAATCCATTTCTAGAGCTATTAGTCTATTCTTGTAGTACTTATTGATTGTCCATACCTCACTTCCATACATTGCAAACAGATTCCACCAATGTTTTACCAATACATTTTTTTGTGTCTTTCGAAATATGCTTATCCGGCCATATGGAATTTAACGATGATATTATTTTGCTACTCAATTCAATTCTATGTTTTATATTCTCTTTGCCTATGCCTTCAATGTTATCTATAATTATTCCCAAATATTTAGTTCGTTTCACTCTTTTGCTTTATTTTGGAGTCCTTCCTTCCTCCAATATTAAAACTGTCTCTTCATTGCTATTTACTCTGTACTCGCCAGATATTCTTGGTTTTTTTTTTTTAATTTGCTGTGAGGCCCCATCATTCATATTTGTTTTTCAACTTCATTCTTACCATATTCACAATTTAAAAAGAATCATTAAATAATGTCAAATTCAAGTCCCTATAACCAAATTTAATTAATACAGAAGACGAAAATATTGGCCAAGAAAGCACATAGAAAGAATGGACGGACAACAGAACTTTTCAAAAAGAACTAAATAAGAATAGAACAATGGACGGGAGAACTGAACAGAAGAAAGAAAACCAGCCAAGAGATAGATAGACATTCGCTACATATGCCAATACTCTTCCTCCGAGGAGTGCATTTTGAAAAGTAAATCGGATGAAAAATCCTACAAATAAAGAATAAAAAAGCTCCAAGCGCGACACGGCTTCGTGGTAGACAGGCCTTTGGTTGACAAGAAGATTAAATATAAATAAATACCCAAGATATAGCAATATATATAAACGCTATTGACCTATATGTTAAATATAATCTTTAAATAAAAGAATCTAAAATTTAACTTTGTTACATGACTTCCGCAAGAAATGTCCCTTGACCTCCATATAGGGAATACTTCGGGCTATAGATAGGAATTGGGCCCAAAGTAAGAGTCACGACAACACTACAATTAGTACCCAGCAGACCGAAAAAGAACCCCAGTAATGTCGCGAATAAAGACCTGCTTACAGATGGAATGCTAGATTCTGTAAAAGGCACTTCAGACAAAAACATACATATCTTATAAGTTGTGGACGACGGCTCTGACCTAAGAAGGTAACATTTTTAACTTATTTCAAATTCGTATGAAACTATAAGCCTTCAACGGTTTTTATTTAATAAGTACTGTAGACTTTTGTTCTTTGGAGTATATTTACTTGGTTAAAATGTATCTTGTGATAAAATGTAAACAACGCCGATTGATTTGCTAAACACGTGTGCATGCAAAACAGACCTAGCTAACCACAAAGCAAGGCCCCTGTAAACTAAATGACTGAGCCTACTATAATACAAGAGTACGTAAAGAGAAGAGAGACCGATTTTTTTATAAATGTATACGAAACAACATCTATTACTAAATGTCCTATATTTACACAATTAAAGCACTTTTTAGTAAAGTTGAATGTCATTTCGATTCTCCTGTTTACAACAGTACTCTACTATACACAGTAGTTTGAAATTGCTGACCTCTACAACGTCCTCCTGTCATTTGCCTTGCATTCTATGATTGTATACAAACTACCTCCAGTGTTTGTGAATTCCCTAATAGACTATCAAAAGAGAAGTAACCAATGTATCCGGCAGCTGACTTGCCCTTTCTATTAGAAATGTAAAAATTGATCATATAATTACTATCTCAAGATCCTGGCTTCACAACCACTGAAACTCATTTCCTCAGTGTTGGTTTCAACTGTGTAAATGGCAGATCTTCCCAATAAAAAAAAAGGAAGAGGTACTACTGTTCAGGCCATAAAGGGCACAATTTGCAATCACATCACTTCCAGACGATAAAGAGAAGTGTAGGAGAGTTCTTCAAGTAATTCAAACCATAAAATTTGCATAACTTAAAGAGAATGGTTTAACCTGACCGGATGTATTATTCAGTGACTTGTGAACTTTTATCCAGTCAATAAGTTACGTGGATTGATTTATTACATTCTTCTTCTGAAATTTAAGGGTACTAAACTATTCCCCATGGCGGCTCAATTCTGGAAAATGCGTGCTATTATTCATTGCAGAGACTCTGGACGTCCCCACTCCTTTTCAAAAAAACTTTAAACTGAAAATATATAAAACAGTTATTCTACCAGTTAATCATATTGAATGCGAAACATGGACTCTTACTTTAAAGGAGGAAAGGAGATTACGCGTATTTGAGAGTAAAGTTCTTAGGAAAAATTTTGGACCAAAGAGAGAAGAACAGACAGGTGAATGGAGAAGACTACATAACAGTGAACTGCCCAGTCTTTATAGGGAGACATATATAAAGAACGGTCAAGTCTCGTAGACTGCGATGGGCAGGGCATTTGGCACGAATGGGGAATGAAAAACGTGCATGGAAGCTTCTTGTAGGAAAAAGAAGAGGAAAAAACAGCCAGTTGGTAGACAAGAATGAGGTAGGAGAATAATATTAACTATGATTTGAGGAAAGTAGATTATACAGGGGATGATTGGAAATCATTAGCTCAGGATAGGGATGTATGGAGAGCTTATGTCCGCGCGGCCTTGAACCTACGTGTTTGATAGTGCCAGTGTGTGAGTTAGTCAAAAATTTCCGTGGCGCGACACGACTAGATCACATGTAGCTGCTGATTTCAGCCCACATGATATAATAAGAACAGTTAAGTCACGTAGACTGCGATGGGTAGGACATGTGTCACGAATAGGGGATGAAAGAGGTACATGGAAGCTTCTTGTAGGAAAATCAGAGGGAAAACGCCCAGTTGGTAGACCAAGAATGAGGTGGGGAATAACATTATCCATGATTTGAGGGTAGAGTAGATTATACAGGGGATGATTGGAAACACTTAACTCAGGATAGGGATGTATGGAGAGCTTTCTAACCGCACGGCCAGTGGTTAGTTAGTTAATTTGCTATTTACAGAGATGATGATAATTCAGTCAGTATAAGACGTGTAAAATTTGGTCAGTAAATTGGGTTTCCTGAAGTCATAGCTAGATCTCTCAAAAGGATTTATAAAATCACAATTATATCTCCTGTACTAAGTTCTAACTTTACACTACTTAAAAATTAATAAACAACATAAATATATCATCTGGGAAAGGAAGGAGAGGTCGACCTAGATATAAATGGATTGATGATATAGAAGAGGTATGAGTGAGCTAGGTCTGAAGAATTGAAATGGAAAGAAAGAGAATAATGGAGGAAGAAGATAAAAATGTAAAACGCATTGGGCACAGGAAGATGTTTTATTACATTGTAAACCTTTTATAAATAAATAAATACATAAATATAATCACAATACGGACCTAATTTATAAAGGAGAAAATTATATAATCAATTGATATGTGTTTACTAGATGAAAATCCACTATGCATTTAATAAATAAATGTAATAAATTGAATAAAAATAAAAACTTAGTTTTATTTGATTTTCATATTTATTAAGATATAATTCAGTGACAGCCGTTTCGGTACACTATACCTTATTCAGACATGTTAAATTATGAATTGTGTTATATAGTACATATCAACTGATCTGAGCAACAATACAACAATCATTTATTTAATTTTTTAATTTAACAAAGGCGATTCATTCAAATCAAGTTGAGAATTTAAACAGTTTATTACTACTTTTCATTTATTTATTTCTACAGCCTCCAAAAGGTCTAACTTCTTACCCTTATCACAACATGTAAAATTTCAAAATTTGGATCAAACAATGATTAAATTGGAATAGGTGGTTAGCATATTTTGAATATTCTAAATTTCTGTTATATGCTCTCATGTGTTCCTTTATCCGAGAGATAAAAGGTCTACCAGTTTGTCCTATATAGACATTGTCACATGTGCCACACTTCAATTTATATACACCCTGATAATTTTTTTCTTATTTTGGTTTTATTGTTTTTTATATATTTTTTAAAGTTTTATTAGTTTAAATGTCACATTAATGTTCAACTTTTTAAAGTGTTCAGATATTTTATTTGAAAGTTTGCCTATGTATAACATTATGACATATTTCTTTATTTTTCTTTGGGTAAAGGAAAAACTTTGTAAATTGCTTTTCTGTAATGAATTTTCTTAATTAAACATTCTATAATTTTAGGGTCGTAGTTATTATTAATAGCTAATTGTTTAATAATATTCAATTCATTATGTTCAAAGGGTCTACCGCTGTGATCTCGAGGTAGCGTGCGGCCTTGTCACGCAGCGGGCCCGGGTTCGATCCCCGATCGGGGCCGTTTTTTCTGGGGTGAGGTTTTTATCGGGGGTTTTCCTCACCTGTAAGACAAATGTCAGGAAACCTTTAAGGCCCAAACGGTCCCCGAAATCATATAGCCATCATCCTTATCATTACCATCATTATCATTATCATCATCATCCTTCACCGGTGTGGAAAGCAACGGGAAGCTACCACACCTACACAATTCCCTAGTAAAGCTGCAAACATAGCATGAAAATGCTATGATTGTAGTGAAGGACCTGCCTTCGGGCAGAATTACTATGGATGGATATTCAAAGGGTGAAAGAGGGATATTTAAAAGTCTATGAATATAACTATTAAAGGCTTCCACCTTACGAGTAATAAAGTTTTATATTATTTTCACAAATATTGATTTAATTTAACATTCGTAACAGCCCTTTCATTAAACCTTAACTTCATTGTTATCAAAAAATTCCATTAGTGTTACCAAAAAAATAGAAAAAAAATTAATGCAATCGAGAATTGTATAAAACTTATGTGCAGTTAATTACAAAACATGCATCTGGTACTCATTTTCATTAGCGGCTGAGTCGAACCCAGGGGTATGGAGTCGCTAGAATATTTAGTCCAGTTTAAAATTCCTCACCCCATCGGAATTTAACCCCCTACCTTCCAGCTTGTATCGTACTGCCTTAATAAAATGTGCCACGAATGAATTATTAACTATGTAATGCTTTTTTATTGCTATAATTGTCCAGCCTCATGGGCTAGTGGTCAGAGTTCCTGACTACTATTCATGAGATCCCTGGTTCGATTCTCGGTTGAACCATAGGAATTTTTCCTTCAAGTGAATTATTCCTGTGGTTGCCCATGGTCTGGAATTTAGGTTAAGAACTCTCCTGGTGCTTCATTATCATTAATCACCCATCATATCATCGGGTGAGTAACGTACTCCGCCTTTCAGGGTGTCCCAACCTAATAAATGGATTGCAATTCTGCCAATGCCAGGAGAGAAAGCAAGAAAGATGTCATAAAAGACAACCTGGTGGCATTAAACAAAAAAAAGCTAATAATAAATTAGAAATAAAAAAATGGTAAAACATTGGTGGTGAATCTGTTGCAATGTATGGAAGTGATGTATGGACAGTCAATAAGTACTACAAGAATAGACTAATAGCTCTAGAAATGGATTATTTACGCAGAAGTGCCAGAAAGTCAAAATCAGAACATGTCACAAATAAGGAAGTTAGAAACATAATGGAAGCAGAAGAAAGCATCATTGAAAGAATTGATGGGAAGGAATTAAAGTGGTTAGGACATGTTTTAAGAATGGAATATGAGCGATGGCCGAAGTAACTATATGAATGGCATCCGAAACAGTAAGAAGAAAAGAGGGAGACCAAAGTTAACATGGAAGAAAAACATGAAGACAGTAATGCAAGATAGAGGGCTAAGCATCGAAGATGCCGTAGGCTCTTTGGAGGTTTGGCACGGGAAGACGGCAGCAGCTGTAAAAACCCGAAGATAGATAGAAGAAAAAAAAAAAATATATATATATATATATATATCCGCGAAAATCTGCAGTATCAACACACACACACACACACACATATATATATATATATATATATATATATATATATATTTAACTGTTATGTTGGTTGAAATATTCAGTAAATATTACTGAATGGCGAAAAATGGTTGTTGACTTTGTATTTGTGACATCAGTTTTATATAGAAATAATATATTTTTATTTAAACATTTCACAAGTATATTTGTGAAATGTGCTTCACTGAATAACAAATGGAGAACACTAATTGTTTTAAACAGCTCAAGTGGAAATATAATTATACAAAGCTAATAACATTAATATAAATGTTGATACATGCAATTTCGTTCTTTTCAAAACTACTGTTAAACAAATAAAAGTCTGTAACGGAGATATTTTTAATTAATTAAAAGTATTTTTTATGCACTATGGAGCATTCGAAATATTCGAATCAGATTAAAATTAAGCTCTCGGTTTGATTGAATATATGAAAAAACTAAAAATTATGGCATTTCATGGGAAGGACCCCATACAAAGTAAAATCTGTCTCCAGAATAAAATTTCAGAGAGATCTAATCAATATAAATATCTTGAATATTATCTCTCTATCTGGGATGAAAAGGATATCCCTAAAAAATGCTTGTTATAATAAAAGTTTGGGAATTATTAATCAAGTTATGAAACCATCCCTTGTACAAAAAAAACACCAGATTACGTTTATATAACGCTTTGGCTAGACCAGTGTTGACCTATGGTAGTGAAGCATGGACACTAAAAAGACAACATGAAAGCAGAATAACGGCTTGTGAAATGAGATTCATGCGCAGAACAGCGGGTTACACCAGATGGGATCGGAAAAGGAACACCGATATCTTAAAAGAATTGAAGACTACGCCAATTTTGGAATATATTAAAACAGTACCAACTAAATTGGAAACACCATCTTGAAAGAATGAGTTCCAAATCGGATCCCCAAAGCTGTTTATAATTATATACCAAGAGGACGAAGATCACTGGGCCGTCCTATGAAACGCTAGAGGGAAAATGTTCTATAGGATCGTAACAGGCCTTGGCCTAATACTTGGAAGGAAGAAGAAGATGATGAAGAAACAAAACTAGATACAACCAGATAGAGAACGATTGGGAAATTTAATCAAGAAGATTTATTGATAGAAAACTATTAAAATACAATTAATGATACAATACTAGCCTCACGTCCACGTGTGTTAATCACAGAGGTAGACGATCATAAGCCAGTGTAGAGGTGACATGTGTTCAGCATGTCGGGTCCCCCAGCCGTTATAGCTGGTATTCTCAACTTGGAGTCGCTACTTATTGTAGCTACCCAAATGCTTCACGACATTGGGTGGGCAACGGTCCCATACTGACCGAAACTCCATAAGAAAATGTTATTCCCCATGGGGACTCGAACCAGGGCATGCCCCGTAGCTCTGCGCCAAGGCATCTTGCCTTAACCACTCGGCTACGGAGCGGGACAAGTAAAGTGATCCCTCTACAGGCCTCAGGGGGCCCTTCTCGCAGTAGGAGGTTATGGCTCCCGCTTTTTCTGGACATTTGGCACTTGATGTCAGCCGGGTTGTAAGCCCTGCGTGACGGCCGCCTTTACCCCCAGAACAAGCATATGGTACTCATTTCCGTTAGAGGCTAAATCGAACCCAGGGTCATAGTGCCGCCAGAAGGTTTGGGTCAGTTTTAAAAATCCTGACCCCACCGGGACATGAACCCTCGACCTTCCAGCTTGTAGCCTAGTAAATGCTTGTCACGCAGAAACTGCTTAAACAAAGCGAATCCCGCAGCAAGTCGAGTTTATGGTCCGATTTTCCTGGTTTATGGAATGTGTTAATTAAATTGGTAGCCCCTAAAGGAGCAATCATGACGACTGCTAGAGCCAATTTTTATTCTCGTATTTCAGCTAATCCGCCACTTCGAATAATAAGAATTCGCTCATTTTTCGAGAATACCTTACACGTTTTAGTCCAATAGCATACACTGGATTTCGTTACGAAAAAATTGAATATGTTCCCATTGAAGAAGATTTTAATTATCATTACAGTTGAACTTCTACTCCTAATTGTCCAATTTTTTGGTTAATGAACTTGACCCATTTTTTTAAATTGAATGCTATATGCCAAGTTTTGGAGCTTCTTGTAGGAAACCCAGAGGGAAGACGCCAAATTGGTAGACCAAGAATGAGGTGGGAAAATAACAGTAATCATGATTTGAGTGAAGTAGATTTTACAGGGAATGATTGGAAAACATTAACTCAGGATAGGGATGAATGGAGAGTTTATATCCGCGCGGTCATCAACCTACGGTTTCGATGCGCCATAGTTAGTTAGGTTAGTGAAGAGTCCTCATGTTCCTCCTCATGACTCCAAGCCTATATGTGAACTTGAGACAGAATAGGACCAAAGAGAGGGCTTTAAGCCCCTCCTTGAGGCCTTGGGCCCAGCCCAAAAAAATGGCGAAACAAGTCATGCGTTGTAGAACAAGAAACACCAACAGACTGCATATCCACCGAAGGGGTAGATTTACATCTCATTCACTCCACAAGGTAAAATTTGTAATACAATGAACAAAAATAAATTTGTCGTGTCAGGGTTTCAAAAAAACTCGAACCCATATGTACTAATCTAATCAAATCCGTTCTTTATGATAAGACATAATGATAATTTCTTAAGTGTTTTGATTTACAATACAATTATCACATCGTTAAAAAATTAATCCATCAATTTTTCAGGTAATTGTTTTTTTTTTCATCATGAGGAATTTGGGTACCTACAATAAGTAGCAGTTAGCCTCGTGTCTTGTGGATTTAAAGGGTTATGTTCTTGCCTCTAGTTCCGAAGGTCACGGGGTTGTTGGATTTTTAAGATAGAAAAATCCAAGGAAGAAGTTTTCTGGGAGGAACTTTACGCTATAGATCTTGAGTGTGAAATTTTTCCAGCCTAATTAGTACGTCTGAACAAAATTTAATTCACTTTCACTCATCCAAGTAATACCTTACTTGCATAATAGATGTCTCTTCGAGGCGATGTTCTGACCACATGTCATTCGCTGACATCTATAGGGAAATAGGCGTAACTATAGTTTTTCTCATGAAACGCAAAAAGTAAACAGAAAGCAGAAACTAAACTAGTGACGACAGGAGGAAATATTTGGGAAGCGGCCCAGTGGGAAAACCAAGAAAAGATGGATAGACTCAGTGAAGCAAGATTGTCATCAAATCCTGAAACTGTAGGAATTGGTAACAGAGAGCATTGGATAGAGAAGATTGCAGGTCTCGCATCTATTGGGCCCGGGCCCACTATGGGCTTGTAGCGCTATTTGGAATAAGAAGAACAAGAAGAAGAAGAAACTTCTTATTGTATCTTATGTTTCCCTATACAGAGATTTAGGCGCTCTCCCCCTAGAGGGAAGGATTTGAACCATACTAATTTAGTTACACTTGTTTTCGTATAGATGTCATTTTGAGTGGCCCATGGTCAGCGTTCCGCCTCATTACTGACATCTAGGAAACCAAGGTAAGTACTAGGACGGGGAAAATTCGGTAAATTTTGCTTAGAGGCCTTTTTCATTCATGCTTAAAGATCTTTTGCGAGCCTGAAAATCTTCAGACTCGGGACCCACGGCTTTAAAGTCCCTCCCGGAGGACTTGCTCCTTGGATTTTTCCATCCTAAAAAAAATGCATCGACCCCGGCCGGGTTTGAACCAGCGATTCTCGGGACCAGAGGCAAGGAGCATAACCACTAGTCCACCGCGGCAGATAGAAGAAGAAACTAGAGTATTCAAAACTAATATCAAAACAGAGTTATCGATGCATAAATTACCCACATCAGTTTATATTCTAAAGACCTCTTAATATCCTCGGGTGAACAAAAGAGATGGATGAATAAAGAGAGTGACACAATATTACATAGCTGTTACTCCAGTAGCAGTTTGCTCAACTAGAGATTAACCGTTACTTTGTGGGTAAAGCGGAATGTGTCAGCGTGCAGAGAGAGTTAAAAAGAACATTAAAAATACAAAACCACCACCACATTATGTCCTTCAAAAACCCTACAGAGAATTAAGATAATTAATGGGAGATGTTGGGTGCAAATTTATAAAATTTACATTACAGTTTTGCATTGTTAAAACGTTTAATGAAACAGTGACCTCAGACAAGTATTTTTGTTCACTCTTCGACTAACAATGACCTAATTACACTGAGCAACAAAAGATAAACTTTTTTTTTGTCTCGGAGAGAAAAATATGTAATATCAGACAAGTATTTTTGTTCACTCTTCGACTAACAATGACCTAATTACACTGAGCAACAAAAGATAAACTTTTTTTTTTGTCTCAGAGAGAAAAATATGTAATTCTGATAGTTTTTTTTTCTCCTGAATTCAAATATGACATCGGTTTTTTCTCCACTCACGCAAGGTTTTCGAGAGGACAGGAATTTATAATTTCAAAACACTTTAATATTTTTACATTCGTAACTACACAATATTCGAACATTCGGGCTCACCTATAAAGTAAGAAATTACGATTTTCTACTATATTTCGCCTGTGGAGCATCCCTCTTGATAGTCCAACAATAATTCGGCCAGCATATTAGGATTCATTTGCCTTGATTATCTCTTTTTTAGCTGAAATCTCCTGAGTTAGCTCATTTGGTTTTATTTTACAATAAAAACAAATGACGAAAAAAACGTTTATTATATAATAAATTGTTAAGAGGCACTCGAAAGAAGCATTAGTTATAAGGTTTATGATTTGTCTTTTATGAGTTCGTTCAGTGATCCTGTCCATATTCTGCATTGTTTGTAATGGTATCGCTCACACTTTTGGTCGCATATCTTGCATTCACACGAATCACTCGGTTGGTGGAATTTTGCATTTTTGCACATTTTGTGATGATATCCGTGTGTTGCTAAACCTATGATTCTGTGCCTTTGTGGTTGGTTACTTCCAGCCCACTCTCTGTTTACCATGGCATCTGAGGCGTAGAAATCTTCGTCGATCTCTTTTCTCTCTGTTTTTTTTTTTTTCGATGACTTTCTTATATGGCTCCGTTGCTGGCAGTAGTATCCTTTGCCTCAGGTCCTCTAGGAAGGTTTCTCTGGCTAGCATATAGGCCATTCTATTTGGTGTGTATTTGCTTGCAACCTAATGCCTTTTTGATGAATCTTGGTTTTACTTTTTCTAACCTCTCCATATCGCTGGTCGATAGTTTCTCCCATATCAGTTCTATCCCGTAGGTGACGATCGGGGGTGATCACTGATGCGAATAATTTCATGGCTGTGACTAATTTTAACGATTTGTGATGTCTTTGATACTGCACATAGCTCTTATAGCTGCTGCTGCTCTCTCCTGCACATGTGCGCTGAAAGACTTTGTTGTTGGCTGCAGTGTTATGCCTAAATATCTGAATTTGTTGACCATTCTTATCGGTTCTTCTCCTAGTTTTAGATTATCACTTGCCGCTGTTCTTCCTCCTTTCTTGAAAACCATTTGTACGGTCTTGGTGCTGTTTATCTTGAAATCATTTTCCATAGCCCATCGTTGTATCCCATCTATGCCTTTTTGCAATTCTTCTTTGTTTTTGCCCCAATGGCCATGTCGTCCGCATACATTACCAGCGTGGTCCCGTTCGTTGCTTTCCCAATGTCAGCCGTCATTATGTTAAATAGTAGCGGGCTGATGGGATCTCCTTGTAGTATCCCATTAGTTTGTATAACCTCGTCTGATGCCGCAACCTCATCTGTTATTTGTAACCAGTTTCGCCTCATTATGTCGTGTACTATTCCAACAATGGGGTGCTCGTTTCCAATCATGTCCCTCATCTTCGTGAGTAGTTTGTTCTGTTTATGTAATCGAACGCTTTTTCATAATCTATGAAGACCACGTAGTATTTCCCTTTCGGTCTGTTGAGGGCTGCTTCTATCTCATATAATAATGCGGATGCTGCTTGCAGAGTGGATTTTCCTTTCCTAAATCCGAATTGGTTATCTGGGATGTTTAATTTTGTGATGTCCATCAATCTGTTTGTAAGTATCTTCATAAAGATTTTGAACAGGGTGTTCTCCAGTACAACGCCTCTGTATGAGTTCATGTCTCCCGTGTTTCCTTTACCTTTATACAGCATTTTCAGGGTAGCCCTTCTCCATTGTTTCTGGTATGGTTCTCGTCTCTATGCATTTGTTAAACAGTTCTTTCCATATTGATATTAGCACGTCGGCTGATGCCTTTAGGTGTTCGTATGCTACTTGATCCGGTCCTGTGGCTTTTTTTGTTTTTGCTTCTTTCACGCATTTGTTTATTTCATCCTGTGTGATTTCCATTTCCAGATTCAGGGTTCTTGGGTTCCTGGTAGTATTGGCTTCGTAAGCTTCTGTTCTGTTTCCTTCATTCAGTATTTTTGTGAAGTGGTTTTCCCAATCATCTATCGGTATTTCTTTCATCACTCCTCTGGGTTTCCTCCTTAAGACCAGGAAAGGGTCCTTTTCTGCTTCTTCGGCTAGCTGTTGGGCTTTCATTTCTATGTAATGGGTTTTCTTGTATTTATTATGTTTTGTAACTGTTTTCTTTTCTGGGCGTATCGTTCCAGGTCTACTTGGTTTTTGGATTCCTTTGCTTTGTTTAGTGCTTTAGTGTTTCCTTCCGTTCTGTGTAGCACATCCTGTCGAACCACGGTTGTGCTCTTCTTTTTGATGTTGGTTGACAGGCGTTCTTTATAAGGTTGTTGGTGATGTCTAGTGCTTTGTCCCAAATTGGCCTTCCTTTATTCTCGTTTTAGCTTTATCTATGTTTTCCGTGTTTTTTTCGTATTTGTTCTATATCTAGTTTTCTTGATATCCTGTTTTTAGGGGTTTTCCTTGTTTGGTCTATTTCTGGCCTTTGTCTTTTCCAGTTTTGTTGCTATCGGTACGTGTTTCCTGATGGGTGCTAAGTTTGATGACCATAGCCCCTTTTGTTCTATTAATCTTAGATCTTTTCCCTTATATAGCAGTAAATCGATCGCGCTTGTTCCATTGTACGCTATATATGTTGGCAGTTCCATCTTATTGGTTAGGGTGTACACCCTCTTCTCTCAGTGTGTCTCTAGAACTACTTCAGTCTTTGTGTTCTTCTTGTCTATCCTGCAGTTGATGTCTCCAACTATTATGACGGATTCGTCTTCTTCCGTGTCTGCTATTGCTGTTATTAAAGTTTCTATCACTTCCTCCGTGGTTGCTTGTGGGTCGTATGTATACTGCTACGATTGTGATGTTGTCTGTTCTCACTGTGAGTATGTCTTCGTCTTTGTGTATTACTTTGAAGTTCCCCTGTGATGGCCTCAGATAGCATGATACGCCACCTGTCGGCCTGCCATCCGTTTTCCTTCCGTACGAGTGTAGTCCGTAAAACCCCTCATATGTTGATCTGTTCCGTTGCGAATGTTTCTGTGAATACCATTATGTCATATTCTAGTAGTTCCTCTACAGGTATATATTTCAGTGCATTTTTGAGACCTTCCGCATTCCAATTAAGAACGTTAACAGGCGATGAGACTCCTTTGTTTTTAAATGTTCTCCGAAAAAAGATTAGCGTTTTATCAGTACCCCTTCCGCCAGAAGTCTGAGCCATTTACTGTCTCCAGGTATTCAAATGGTATTCCTATCTTGAATGCTTTGTTCCTTCCCCTGCTCGCTATTTCTTCGCAGATCAGATTCCTTGAATATCGTTGTTTAGTAGGTAGTTTTTTTTTATCTTTATCTGGTGTTGTGTCTTCTTTTCAGTCTTCCTAGGAAGAGCCAGGCATACCTCTGCGCTGCTTGGATGTCTTCGTTCTTGGTAGTTTTTGTTCCTATCTTCTGTTCAGGCTTTTGTGATTTCTTGTTTCTGTTCCTTCCGTATGTTACTCTGGTCCACGTGTCCAACTTCGTTTTCTTCCTCATAGTTTGGTTCTTCGTCGATTCTTTTCTGTTTATTAAAAGATAATTATTTAAATCCATTAATTGAAATTGAAATAAAAAAAATTGTGGGTGATGGATAAATTCCGAATATATATTTGAAAACACGATAAAAAACTGCATTATGTACAACTATTGGTACTCATGAGACAAAAATCATGTTGACCAGTGTTATCATTCTCTTTTTAGGGAACGAAGTTGAATGTTGAAACATGTAAATTCCTATTTCAAACAATAAAACTTTATACAATTTACATTTTTCAGATGATCAATTATTAATTGCACAAGATTATGAAGATTTAGAATATATGACTAGAAAAGTAATAGAAGAATATGATAAATGGGAATTAATTTTGAACATGAAAAAAATGTATATAATAAATTTGGGAATGTTTAACATTATGAGGTTCAATTAATAAGAATTACATGAATCGTGATTTCTTCTTACCTCATACTTCTATGTTTTTTAAACACAGCACTGCAGTATCGGCGACCCATTGTCACCATCGTCAGCTGTTTTCTTTTTTTTTTTTTTTCCCCCTTCGCGAAGGAACATCAGATGGCAGTTTGGTGGATAATTACCGGCAAAAGAAAAAAATTACAGCCGTATAAACAGCTGACGATGGTGACAATGGGACGCCGATACTGCAGTGCTGTGTTTTAAAGAACATAGAAGTATGAGGTAAGAAGAAAATCACGATTCATTTATTTCCTATGAAAAAAACAACATGTATATTAAATGGTGAACCACAACAAAATTGAATTTTGGAAACTGGAGGAAAACATTAGAAAAGAAACAATTAAAATCTTGTAGTGAGATGCATTTTTAGGAATTAAAATAAATAAAAATGGGAGTTATGAAAGAGGAAGGAAAGGAAATAAGAAATAGGAAATAATAAGGAAAAAACTTGCCATTGCTTGCCTCAATGGAATATTGTGGGATAAAAAATATAAGGAATAAAAATAAAAGGATAATATATCATACAATTTTTAAAAGCATCATTACTTATGCAGCAGAACTTTGCGCCGTTAACACCCAAAACAAATAAGTATCTTTTGGGCAACGGAAATGGGTTTTTTTATACGAAGGGCAGTAAGAATTTCAAGAAGAGAAAGAAAATTAGACACTTAGTTATAAGATAAAAGAAAGATTGAAGACACTATTTTAGATTATATTAAAAATCAACAATTATGATGGTACGGGACAGGTCACAGCGAATGGAAGAGGATCGGAAACCGAAAATGCGTTTTTGAATGGAAACCTAAGGGGAAGACGAGGTAGAAGAGAGAAGGGTTCTTAGGAGTCAGGGAATATATGTATTACTATGAAGGAGAAAACATCTACAACCCGGAGAGTGGATGGACGATAAAATTAGCTATTAGGAATCGGACGATGTCAAAGTCATTTTAATCAACCAAGGAATTTTTACCTGTTGTGGCAGTCGTCCTCAATAAATTATAATTGTATAAAATATTCAGCTAAGTCTTTCAAAACCGGTTCCATTTTCAAAGCTGTTCATTGGGTACTGGTTTTTTAAACGAATATATTTTATCCATCCATCCATAGTAATTCTGCCCGAAGGCAGGTCCTTCACTGCAATCATAGCATGTTCATGCTATGTTTGCAGCTTTACTAAGGAATTGTAGGTGTGGTAGTTTCCCGTTGCTTTCCACACGGGTGAAGGATGATGATGGTGGTAACGGTAAGGATGATGATGGCCATATGATTTCGGGGAGCGTTTGGGCCTTAAAGTTTTCCTGACATTTGTCTTACAGGTGAGGAAAAACCCCGATAAAAACCTCACCCAGAAAAACTGCCCCGACCGGAGATCGAACCCGGGCCCGCTGCGTGACAAGGCAGCACGCTACCTCTAGACCACAGCGGAAGACCAATATATTGTATAGTGGGTTGATCTGGTAGGGCGTGTTCTCGTTCAGCAGGTTATTTTGCATAGAGAAAACGATAATAGAAAAATATATAGGGTTAGTACTTACGGTATTCATTCAAAAAATGCTCTTCTAAAATATGGAATTCAAAAATGGCATACCCCTACCTGTAATTACAGAGAATCCAACGTTATTGATAATAATACTTTTATTTTATTTTTTTCCTTTTCCCCCAATTTGATAGTATACCAAATTAACACTAACCCGTGCCGCATTGGGCTTAAATTTACAAATATTCAAAAAATTATTTACAGCAAGAGTATTTTTTATTTATTGTTCTGTTGTCTTAAACAAGAGAAATGTATCAATAAATATCTTCAAATACAGTTTCATTATAATATTTTTTCGATCCAAATTTTGAAATTTTATATGTTGTGATAAAGGTAAAAAATTAGATCTTTTGGAGGCTGTATAAATTAATAAATTGAAAAGTAGTAACAAACTGTTAAATTCTCAACTTGATTTGAATGAATCCCCTTTGTTAAATTTAAAAATTTAAATAAATATTGTTGTATTCTTGCTTAGATCAGTTGGAACACAATTCATAATTGTTAACATGTCTGATGAAGGTACAGGGTACCGAAAACGGCTGTCACTGAATTATATAATAAAAATTAAAATCAAATAAAACTATGTTTTATTTTTATTTAATTAATCAAATACAGTTGTTTTAATGAAATGAATTGTTATCATAAATCATTAATACTTTCATCGATATTTTCTTTTCAATATTGTACCTGTTTTAGCTCAATGCAGCACGGGTTACTCTTAATTTTCAACAAAATGGATTTTTAAATTTATGAAGATCTTAAAAACTATTCAGGGGAATCATTATTTGATAAAATACATAATACAAAACTTAGAGACAAATGTCAAATTCAAGACATATCCAAATTTATTATAGACAAACGAAAATATTGGAAAGATTATATAGAGAGAGAGAGTGGAAGGAAACAGACTTGCAAAAAGAGCTAAAGAAGATAGACCGATGGACGTGAGAAGAGCAAGAGGAAGACCAGCCAAGAGATGGATAGACAGTGGATGCACATCCAATGCGTCTTCGTCCGAGCAGTGATTTGGGAAATAAACAGGATGAAAATCATACAAACAAAGAATAAGAAAATGGGTTTTAAATTACTTCTTATAACCAAAGGAAAAAAAAAACAGAGGATAAAAACCCTTCAGAAAAAGATAGAATTAAATTAAAAGAAGCTAACCCTCAATATCCATGGTCTCCCCAGAATTCATAAAAATATTTAAAAAATGAGACCATTCATCAATAATATAGGTTCTCCACTTACAAATTTTTCAAATGGCTAAGCCGGAATTAAAGAAATGAAAAATTTTGAAGATCTAATAATTGAAAATTCTCTTCAACCTGTAGAGAAATTAAAAAAAAAGTATAGAAATATAACCAGCAGATAGAATAGTCTCGCTTGACGTCACGGCATTTTTCGCCAGTGTACCAAAAGATGAAACATTAGAAATTTTGGAAAAATGGCTAATCAAAAACAATATCGACAAAAAAAAGGAGGAAAGAATGTTTAAAATTAACTGAACTATGCATCAAACATTTTTATTTTTACATATAACGGGTGTTTGTATAGACAAAAATCTGGACTATCAATTGGGAACCCATTACCTCCTATTTTGTGTTACATGTTTTTTGTAAAATTTGAAACAATTCTTTTCAATAGATGGCAGACAATAATGTGCAATTGCTAACATAGGAAATGGAAATCTTTATAAATTATCCAAAGATTCAAGATGCAATATGACATGAAAGGTTGAAGAGTCTATAAATAAAAATGAATTTAAGGATTCTGTCTTGTTTTTAATTTTCTTTTATGGTATTTTCCGTCTAGTTTTTTTATTTAATTTATAACTCTAATAACTTACGGCAAAAATGCAAGGAATCTGCTGTTCTCGCAAAATTATCCTTCAATTATAAGAGAGAGAGAGAGAGAGAGAGAGAGAGAGATTTGCTCATTTTAGAAAGATAAACTGCAGCTCATTTGCTCGCTCCTTGTTCAATAAAACCCAGAAGAAGGAAAGAGAAGAGAAGAAAAAATACTGCACTAAACTTATGATATATGTCCTACTAATTCTGTTGCTGGAACAACTCGCTCATTCACTTCATATCAGATTGTGAATCACCATCTTTCAAACCTTACTTTCCACTTACTTCTATCTTTTTTAAAATAATTTTTGTGGTAAGAAAAGAGAATGGACCAAGAGAAGGAGCTTCTTTCAGTTTTATTACAATGCTTTATTTGTTGAATCTTTTATAGATTATTATAGGAACTTAATGGTTTTATTTTGAATAAATTTTAAGCTATAAATTGGGTTTTTATTTTATGAAATGTTTTCTCAATTATTTACAAACGTTCATCGGTGTTATTTAGTAGCATATATACATTAACATTAACTGCATAACAACTATCTAGAGCATTCTATAAATAATCATCTAGGAAGCTACTTACTTTATTTTATATCATTTTAATTTTATTATATTCTATGTGTTTGTTAGTATTAGCTAGCATTAGATCACATCATCATTGTATTTTGTTTAGTCTGTATTTTAATAATATTTAAATTGTAATATGTATGTTAATTTTTGTATAATTCTACTATTCGCTGGTTGAATGGAAGAGAAGGCCTTATGGCCTTAACTCTGCCAGCTAATATAAAGCATTATTATTATTATTATTATTATTATTATTATTATTATGTTATTATTATTATTATTATTATTACTATTATTATTATTATTATTATTAGTAGTAGTAGTAGTAGTAGTAGTAGTAGTAGTAGTAGTAGTAGTAGTAGTAGTAGGACTTTATTAGACAAAAAGTAAGATATTTACAATATTATTTACAAATATGGATCGCACGGGCAGTAAAGCCGTACGTGCTGTTGACAGTCCGTTACAATAAAGGAATAATTGCTACTAGTGTAAAGAAAAAATAAACAACAAAAAATCAATAACATTACAATTACATAAAGAAAACACAATAATATTACAATTAAATAATAACAACAATAGCATTATACACTAAATAATTTATATATAATTATTATTTATTATTATTATTATTATTATTATTATTATTATTATTATTATTATTATTATTATTATATAAGTCCACCACTGTGGTCTTGAGGTAACATGCTACCTTGTCACGCAGCGGGCCTGGCTTCGATTCCCGGTCGGAATAGGCTCCTGGGTGAGGTTTGTTTGGGATTTTTCCTCACCTGTAAGACAAATGTCAGGAAGCTTAGGTCCCCGAAAATCATCCGGCCATCATCATCATCCTTCACGAGTGTGGAAAGCAACGGGAAGCTAACACACCTATAATTCCTTATTAAAGCTGCAAAGCATAGCATGAAAATGCTATGATTGCAGTGAAACACCTGCCCTCGGGCAGAATTACTATGGGATGGAGTATATACTGTATATACTTAATAAAAGGGACAACACAGATTATCATAGTCAATTTTTAATGAAAATCATTTTATAGGCTCATTTCTCTGTATGTATAAAAATAGTTATTTTTACTTTATCATACGTAATGCCACGAGTGATTTACAAATTTATCTAGATGATTTGGAAATCAAGAGTGGCATTTGTTAGGACTATTTAAGGAATAAAATTAAGCTGTTTACTCAAAAGTCATTATTTAAATATAGTTACCGGTATTTAAAAATATTTATATATTTAATCTAAACTGCGATGTTTGAAAACAATTCAGAAATGTGAGCTTATGTATATTCACTGCAACTTGATCATATTATTTATTGTCAAATAGGATCGCAGTATTGTAAGAATGTACCATAGTGGAGAAATAATGAAACACATCAAAATGTATCTTATAACAACATTATAGGTTATTAATTTCTTTTTAGTAAACAGCTCAGTAAAATCAAGGAATCTGTTCACTTTTGCTATATTCAATATTTTGTTGGAGAAAAATAATGATCTGACTTGTTCAGAATATTAAAAAGGAGGAGCTTCCTTTATCACAAAAGCAGGAGCTGATAAAGAGATCGATAAAGAGCGAGGTGAAGCACGACTGTGATTGGTTGTAAATCAAAATTCATTGAAACGTGATTAGTCATTGACTATCATTTGGGGTATGAGTATTATAAATATTAATGTTTGTATTTATAACATGTAATCGTTTATGTTTATTGTAATTTAGATGTGATTGTAATTCAGTGTGATTCAGAACGTTTGATCGCATTTTGTGACGAAAATATTATTATCAAAGGAAATATGATGTTATCATTTGAAAGGGAATCCTTCAAATTACAACACACACACTCGATTGACTGATATGAAGCTCACGTGCAGCTTGGGGAGTTGATCTTTGTGGGCTAGCGTCGAACGCCTCCACAATTCTCTTCGTTGTTTCTGCATCCGTGTTAATGCGAAGCCTTTCCAGGAGGTTTGATTTTCTGCATCCTTCCCGTTTCCATCAGTCGTTTTCTCCACTTCCCCACAGTCGACGGCTGCAATGCTACGTTAAACTCACGTCTTGCTCGTCTTGCGGCCTCACGATCATTAGCATACATTATTGCCCATGCAGCAATTGTAATTTTCTGTTGCATATTCAACGCCATTTTGACTAATGACGTAAGTTCTACACTGTTTTGTTTTATTCCATTGTTGTAATTTGAATAATTGCCTTTCCAACGGCAATTTCATATTTCCTGTAATGGTAATGTTTTCATCACACAACGCGATCAAACGTATAGCCATATTTATGATTCACCCGTAAGACTTTTGTTTATTTTTTTAAACGTGGTTGAGAGGCAGAGAAGGCCGTAAGACCTTAACTCTGCCAGGTAAAATAAAGATATTATTATTATTATTAATATTATAAAAGTTTATTATTAAATAGTCATTGCAACACCACTTCACATTAATTCTTAAATTGGCAAAACACTAATTTCTCCTGTCGGTAATTTAAATTGGTTCACCGTAGTTGTACTGTGTATTTCGACATACATTAAGTAATTTGTTCTAGTTTTTTTCTGATTTATTAAAAACATGAAATAAATTAGACCAAGTGATGTATCTTACAGGATACATTGCGAATTTAAGGGTTTAAAATATATTTGTCTACAGTTTCAACTTGACATGAGAAAGTTATGTTTGTAATTAATGTTATGTTTCTGTTTACAGGTTTGTGTGTCTTGTTGCGACGAAATGTACTGTAACATATCTGTACCCAGCAATCAAAGCACGGCGGTGTATTCCGACACTAGGACAAAAGCAAGAAGACGTTCTCAACATCACAATAGCAGTAACAGCACCAGTACTGCCCCTTCCACTTCACGTACACACTTGCTCATGTTGTACTGCTGGTGACGTCAACTCTAACTCTTGTGGCAATCTAATGTACAGTCCAGTGTGTAAAACATGTGATGGAAATACTTTTTAATGCACAAACTGCTCTAACGAATAAATTATAAACTTCATTTCATAGAATTTAGTATTAATGGAACGATCTCTACCTCGAATACATAACACAAATTTAATATTATATTTATTATTTATTTATGTACTTATTTCCAATGCTTATTTATCTTTTAGGGCAATAACTTTCTCTTTTTTTCTGTCCGTATCTTCTTTTTTTTTTTAATTCAATACCCCAGCTTGTCACTTCGACATTTCTGGTGTTCTCTCCTAGCATTGGCGTACGTAACTTCTGAACTTGGGGCACCTAAAGGTGGAATTACGCTGCCCTGATTATATGATGGGTGATGATGATGAAGATAATGGTGCTCCAGGAGAGTCCTTAATCCTAAACTTGACCTACCATGGACAACCACAGGAAAAATTCACTTTAAGCAAAAATGCCTTCTATACTTTGTTCAAACATTTGGTGTAGCAACATGACCACTCCAGATTAGGCTCTATTTTCTTTCGGTTGGCCACTGTATATAAATATATAATCATATAAATATTGGAAGGGCCATATAGAAAAAATGGAAGACAACTGACTTGCAAAAAGAGCTAAAGAAGATAGACAATGGACGGGAGAAGAACAAGAGGAAGATCAGCAAGATATGGATAGACAGTGAATGCACATCCAATACGTCTTCCTCCGAGGAGTGATTTTGGGAAATAAACAGGGTGAAAATCCTACAAATTATGATTTAGAAGAAGAAGAAGAAAAATGCCTATGGTTGGGGCGGGAATCGAAACCGGGACCTCATGAACAGTAGTCAGAACGCTGACCACTAGCCCATGAGGCTGATCAACTGCCTGTATCTAACAGATACCATTATGCCTTCAAAAAGAAATGTGAATATCATCAGCATCATCATCATCATCATCATCTATGCAAGTATTAGGCCATGTGGCCTGTTACGGTCTCAAAGAGAAATTTTCCATCCAGCGCTTTTTTGGACGTCCCAGCGATCTTTTGCCTTGGGGGCAGTAGCGAAGTATGGCTTTTGGAATTCTATGAGACGGCATTCGTTGAAGATGGGCTTTCCAGTTGTTCTGGTAGTTTTGTATATGGTGAAGAATGGGTTCTACATCCAACTCTTCCATCATTTCCTCATTTCTTTTATGGTCCCACTTTGTGTAGCCTGCTGTACGGCACATAAATCGCATCTCATTCGCTGTTATTCGGCTTTCATCTCTTCTTCGTATTGTCCATGCTTCACTAACATATTCTTAATACTGGTCTTGCGAGAACCTTATAACGCCGTACTCATGTGTTCTTCGGTACTTAAATATGGTTTCATTATTGTTTTAATTATCCCCGTTGTTTTGGTAAAATTTGTGATTTTTTTTATATATCAGTTTCATCTTGAAATGTTAAATTATAACCCAAATAATTAAATTCATTTACTCGTTCTAAAATTGCATTATCCAAAACAATTTTACTAGGTATAGGGTATTTCCCACAAAAGGTCATCACTTTAGTTTTTTTTTGTATTGATTTCCATATTGTACCTTTTTGCAATTATATAAAAATTGTGTATAGAATACTGTAAATCTGTTTCTGTTAGAGCTATTAATACCAAATCATCTGCAAAAAAGAAAGAGTCTATTTTATGGTTTGTATTAATTTGGATAGAACCGTGTCTCATCTGTCGCCAATCTTGGAGTATTCTATCCATGTATATGATAAAGAGCAATTTGCTTTCAAGTCTCAAACCAAATGTGAATATACACTTCGTAAATAAGGGAACTAAATTGACCTATAAATCTCTACTAAGGTTGTCCTTACATATGCCTGCGAGTGTTGGACTCTCAAGAAGATTAATTAAGAATAACTGACAAGGGAACTGTCAACCATTGCATACCAAAACCTACCTTAAATTTTCTCCCAGAAAACCCTTGCGATGTACCAAGGCCGTGTACAAAAAAGTATGTACAGCATTTGAAAGAACTCATTGCGCACAGATAACTTTAAAGTCCCAGAACGAAGTAATTTTGCATGATCAGAGGTCAGCTACTTGGCTCACAAGTGCACAACTATTTGAGGAATTGAAATCGGTTCTATTTCGTTGTGTGTCGTGCAAGAGAAAGTAATTTCGCGTAATAAGTATTGCTGTAAAAAGTAAAGTAAAGTGATCCCACGACAGCCATCAAGAGGCCCTTAGGGTAGTGGGAGGTTAAGGCTCCTACTTTTTCTGGACAATCGGCACTTGATGTCAGCCCTGCGTGACGGCCGCCTTTACCCCCAGAACAAGCGTCTGGTACCCATTTCCGTTAGAGGCTGAGTCGACTCCAGGGCCATTGTGCCGCCAGAGGGTTTGGGTCAGTTTAAAAATCCTGACCCTACCGGGACTGGAACCCTCGACCTTCCGGATTGTAGCGTAGTGCCTTAACCACTATGCTACGGCGTATCCCAGTATTACTGTAAATGTTGTAAATAAAACAAAGCAAAACAATAGAAAAGGAACAAAAATGAATTGAAATAAGGACGAGAAAGAGAGAAAAATAGCAAGATGCCGGGATAGAATATGAGACATCAAGCATGGGATACAGACGTTCACTCCCCTAGACCATAGCCGTTCCTACTAGAAACAGTCTGTATGAAGCGATACAGTACCCCTGGATTTACCTGTATATTGAAATTAGATATTAACTTGACTTAATTCAAAATTAATCAGCCCGTTTTGCATTAGTTGTGGAAGTAAACAATGATATTATGCCTTGTGTTTTGTCTTCTTCTTCTTCTTCTTCCTTCCTTCCAAGTATTAGGCCAAGGCCTGTTACGATCGATCCTATAGAAAATTTTCCCTCCAGCGTTTCCGGGAAAATCTCGTATAAGACTTGAAAGCATGATAATAGTCCCTTCGATTGGTTGCTGGCCAAAAGGAAGGCAAGACCAGTGATGGGGCTGCCATCTTATAGCCTCTAGTCAGGCTTTTCTGGAGAAGAAAAGAAAATAAGGAAAATAAAGAAAAGAAGGAATGGAAGAAAGGAAAGACTCCCTAGCCCTCGGATGCCCTAATAGCGTTGGGGTCGAAAAAAACAAGAGTTAACCAAGAGAGGTTAGATAGTAAAGTTAAGAGTCTGGTATAAGTAAGTGGAAGAAATACCAGATCGGTTAAAGATAAAAGTAAGGAGCAAAACACAAGTAAGTGAAAGCAATATTTTGCTCAGCTTGGGCACCTTGTGGTCGCCATCCACATATCACCTAGATGAAGACCCCTGAGGGTCCTTGTGTTTTGTAAACGAAGTAATGAGAAGTTACAATCGTTATTCGCTATCTACATATGAGTTGTTTGCTTTAATTATTTTATTTCCCTATGTATACAAATCTATTTATTTAACGAAGCCTAGTAACGGGCAGCCATTATGAAAATTAACGACGTTTTTTTAAAAAAATAAGACCGATTGTAACTTATGGCTGTGGGTACTGAAGGAGTCTGATAAACAAAATCTATTAATCTTTGAAAGGAAGATCTTACGGAGAATTTTTGGACCAATTAGAGAAAGCGGTGGCACATGGGGTATACGAATGAACTCTGAATTAAATAATCTAATACAAAATAAAAATGTAATAAACCACATTAAAGCTCAAAGACTGCAATGGTTTGGGCATATAAATAGAATGCAGGAAGGCAAGCTTGTAAGAAGAATATACAAATGGAAACCAATAAGCACCAGAACAGCTGGACGCCCAAAAAAAACAGATGACAGGATGATGTTATAAAGTATATATTAGAAATGAAAATTGGAAATTGGCCAGTCTGTATCCAGAATATATCCAGGTGGAGAAAAATTGTTGAGGAGGCCAAAACTTCAATGAGGTTTAGTCGCCTGCTAAAGAAGAAGATAAAAAAAATATATTTCTGACCAGGATCGAACCTAGGCTCGCCTCGTCGCAAGAATTCATGTTATCGACTGCTCTACTCAAGTGAACGATACGAATACTGAATGAAGAAAGACGTACACCGCAAGATTTAAACTCAAAGGAGACAGCACACGTAACAATTTACTAGTGTGAATCGCTCTTCAAAACTCCTATCAACAAGAGTTGCGCCATCAATT
The DNA here is from genome assembly GCA_030220185.1 of Diploptera punctata. Classification (NCBI taxonomy): domain Eukaryota; kingdom Metazoa; phylum Arthropoda; class Insecta; order Blattodea; family Blaberidae; genus Diploptera; species Diploptera punctata. Next base: position 11,748 of record JASPKZ010000964.1, on the reverse strand, counting down.
TTTTTTAAACGCTGTACCTTTTCTAACTGCAAGTCACTAAATCCAGCGCCAAATCTCTCATTTAAACTTGGTGAAATGGATAACACTGACAATTGCCCTCAAACCGCATCACGCCTCACTATACACCGCTAATACTCACGCAGGGAGGCCATATGCTCTGTACAGTGGGTTGCCATTGCTGGATTCTAGCTTCGATTTCTGTGCCTTGCAGTTAAAAACGGCAAATAATTTTTGACACGACTTTGGTACAACACAACAACGCTTCTGTGGGAGAAATTTGAAGGTAGCTTTTGGCTGACAGTTTCCGTGCAAGACTTTTTAGAAGAAAGTCCTCAAGAGGATATTTTGATCAGTGAATGAAAATGGAACATGGCGAATAAGATACAGTTATGAATTTTATTCACTATTTACACATCCTTATTCTTATTACTATTGTTATTTGAATGTTTTAATGTTATTTTCTTTTATAACACAATTGTGAAGAGTATTTATTATATGGTGCGGAAAACATGGACGTTGGAGCAAAAAACATATAAATAAATTATTAGTCACACAAATAGACTTTTTTAAGAATCTCGGCAAGAATTTAAAAATTACACAAAATAAAAAATAATACAATAAGAGAAATTATGAACGTAGAAAAGGATATTGTACAAGAGATTGAAGAAATCCAACTAAGATAGTATGAACATAAAATGAGAAGAAGGGACACAGAAACAAACAAAGAAGTATTAAAATGGATGTCGCCTGGAAATGGAAACATGGTAGACCAAAGCCAACGTGGATACAGAAAATTCAAGACAATATGAAGAAGAGAAATATGGCACAAGATCGGGAAGTGTGGAAAAAAAAAAAATTGTATATTTTGGTTGAGGATACCTGTGTAAATAACAAACAATCCTGAATATTTTTTTTCTTTTTACGCTAAATTTCACTTCATTTTCATTTGCAATAAGTAACATAAAATTGTTTAACATTTGTCATGTAACAACATAATGATTTAATACTAAATTCTATGAAAAAAAGATGGAGTGTGTTATAATTTTAAATTGAAACATGTTATAAGTGGAGATAGCGAAAGTTGTGCATTAATTGCGCCTTCGTAAATAAACGAACTTAATTTTAATTTTTAAAAAAGAGCACAAACTTTCTTAATGATTGTCAAATCTGATAATTTTTGTTATAAAGCACTTCTGAAAATGTTAGTCTTCTCCTTGAGAAAGGTTGTAAAAAAATCAAATCAATAATAAAAATGAATTTTTTTTTAATGTTTAAAAGAAATGCATTATTTTAATTCGCTAAAAAATATAATTTCCTCCGAAAGTATAACAACATATTTGAGCAATATTTAGTAATAGTGATCCAAGTCCCAAAAAGGAATCCAAAAAGTTGATTACACTGAGCAACAAAAAATAAACTTTTTTTTTTGTCTCAGAAAGAAAAATATGTGATTCTGATAGTATTTTTTTCTCCTGAATTCAAATATGATCTCGTTTTTTCTCCACCACGCAAGGTTTCCGAGAGACAGGAGTTTATAATTTCAAACACTTTAATATTTTCTACATTCGTAACTACCCAATATTCGAACATTCGGACTCACCTAGAAAGTAAGAAATGACGATTTTCTGCAATATTTCGCCTGTGCAGCATCCCTCTTGATGGTCTAACAATAATCGGCCAGCATATTAGGATTCCATTTACCTTGATATCTCTTTTCCATAGCTGAAATCTCCTGATGAAAGTGTTCCTCATCGGTCACTCGACAAATGAACGAAACAACTGTTATTAAAAAATAATCATTTAAATCCATTAATTGAAATTGAAATAAAAAGCTGTGGGCGATGGGAGAAATTCCGAACACAAATTTGAAAAAAAATAAAAACTGCATTAAGTACAACTATTGGTACTCATGAGACAAAAATCAAAATTGACCAGTGTTATAGGGCAGCCGCTGAGTTTCCGGCCCTGACATTTTCACGACAGTGTTGTCGATATGGATAGTGGGAGCGGCTGCTTTATGTACCACGCGGAATATCGAATCATGGCGGTTAGCAGAAATACAGCCGATTGCATCGCAGCAATTTCAAACCTTACTAGCGGCGTCAAGAGCAGTGATTGGTTCTGGCAGACGTCCACTACCTTATTGGCAGTAGAGGGCTAATTTCTCCTTTTACCCCTAGTACAACGTAAACGTCAGGGCTGGAGACTCAGCAGCTCGACTGTAATTGCAAATTTATTCATCACGACTAAAGCTTGGACTTCATTGCTGATAATAGTAATATTAAACAGCAGTTTAAGGAGCAAGGCTGTGATTCCCCGATAGATCTTTTAATGTAACTGGGAACAATATCATAGCATGGAGATAGTGATTTCCACTTTCGTAAAGTCCCTCCACATGAAAATTTGTGGATATATATATATATATATATATATATATATATATATACTTTTTACCAAAGCCACCAGGTTTTTATGACATTTCTGGTATTTGCTCCTGACATTGGAGGAATCCAAGACTACGGGTGACCACAGGTAATAATACTGTTCTTAAAAAAACTTCTGAGGGTCTTACCGGGAAGCGAATCCGGGACCCCATGAACTGTACTCAGAAGCTCTGACCACCAGCACTTGATGCTGGTAATATGCATAAAATATGTGGAAATAGGCATTTGCAATTTGTGCAAGGGTACTGTCAAACGAGGGTTTGTTGCTATAGGTTTGCTTTCCCCTTCCTGAGGCTTCTGGAAGGAAGTTTCTTAATATTAACTTCATTTATCGAAAGAGAAAGGATTTGATGATGTTTCGAGACTTTCCCTCCAATGACACTGTAACTCCCTGCAGAAGCAAAATAGCTCCATTTGACGGTATATTGCAGCACGTCATAATTTCACAAATGTCTTAAAAGGAATATAGTCGGCCGCGGTGGCCCCTTGCCCTCCAGTTTCGAAGATCGCGGGTTCAAAACCGGCCGGGGCCGACGGATGTTTTAGAAAGGAAACACCCAAGGAGCAAGTCTTACGGGAGGGGTCCCGAGTCTGAAGATTTTTAGGCTCGTAAAAGATCCTTAAGCCTCAATAAAAAAAGGCCTCTAAGCAAAATTTACCAACATCAATGTCCTAGTAATACATTAGTTGGTTGCCTGTTAGATGTCTCATTGGGTCGTGTGTTGACCGCATGCCATCCATGACATCTATGAGTATCTTTTCCTTATCTGCATGCTGGGATTACAGCAGTTTCAATCAAGAACCAATACTCTTTCCAACGTTTCTTTGGTATTTCAAATGGCCTGCTTCCATTCGCCGCTATATTATCTCTTGATATATACCATCATATTTGATGACGTTCTGGATACATGCTAAATATATTAATACATTCTCTTATTGACATATTCATTTATTGCTTCAATGCCCAGCTGTCTGGCTATTTCTTCATTTCTCTCATTTTATGTGTTTTGTTTTGTATAGAATTTTCGTTAATGTATTCATCTCATGTGTTTCGTTTTTATATTATCACCCTAGTCTCTGATGCCTATCATTTGAACAAGTAAATGCTCTTATTGGGCCCGATGTTGTAGTAACATTTTGAAGAAGGATTGGTGTCCCAAAAAGAATTACTGGTTCAGGTTGGGTTTTTTATTTTCGGTGAGCCGTACGGATTCTATTCTTAAGGTCGGAAGGATTTTAGGAAAACACTTCAAAATTACTAAAAAATGTTTCTTGTAGAAATTATTGCACAATGATGCACTTCTTAAAGTTCCCAGCAGATTAAGTAAATGTAAGTGGTATTTTTATTCACTGTCAATCAAAATTAAATTCTTTTCTTTTCTTGAATCAATTATTCTTCTTATATGTAAATATTACATTTGATGAGGGAGGAGCTCTATTGCTTCTAATATTTGTTGAAACGGAAAGTTGTATGTCAGAGATGACTAGTGTAATCCTTTTATAGTTGTAAAGAACATTATTACCTCAACATGATGGTAATTTTAAATGCTATTGGTTACTAGTCCTGTAAATATAAGGTTTAATTTGATTTGTTAAATAAGAAAGTTAATTGTTTTAACATCCAATCAGGGTTTAGCTTACTTTAATTTAAGAATATGAAGTTAGGCAGGTATTCTTATTATAGTTATAATGGAAGGGCCAGGGTAACAGAGTGAAACCCTTGATAGAGGTCCACTCCAGGGAGTAGGCGCCCCTGACCTTTTGTGAGATCCAGGTCCAACTCGTCCAGTGGGTAGTACCAGGGGTAGGGCCCCGTCCACAGGGTTACGTGGGGAGAAGAGAAAGTCCCCAAAGCCGTAGTGAAGGCAACTTCTCTAGGAGATGAACACTCCGAAATTCCAAGTTCCCTGCCCTCTAGGAAGAGGGGTTTGGCTAGAGGCTGGTAACCTCTACTAGTAAAAAAAAACTTACTCATAAACTTCAGCAGAAGAAAAGCCGGATATCCAAAACAAATAACAAAATACAAACCTAAAGGCACCCGAGATGTGGGCAGACCTAGAAAGAAATGGGCTGAAGTCGGAACGGGTCAACAGACCTAATCCATGATTGAAGATGATGATAATGGATGGGTTTATAATCTTGACAATGACTTAAAACAATTTTTAAAAGCATTCTTTACAAAAACCGTTAAGTAATAAAATTTCTTTGTTACTGAGACATTTTTATTCAACAATAACCAACAATGAATTATTTACTTACTTACTTACTCACTGGCACTATCGAACCCGTAGGTTCATGGCCGCGCGGACATAAGCTCTCCATACATCCATATCCTGAGCCAATGCCTTCCAATCATTTCCTGTATAATCCACCTCCCTCAAATCATAGTTAATGTTGTTCTCCCACCTCATTCTTGGTCTACCAACTGGGCGTTTTCCTTCTGGCTTTCCTACAAGAAGTTTCCATGCACGTCTTTCATTCCCCATACGCGCAACATGTCCTGCCCATCGCAGTCTACGGGACTTAACTGTTCTTATTATATCTGGTTTCCTATAAAGACCATGTAGTTCATTGGTTATGTAGTCTTCTCCATTCACCTGTCTGTTCATCTCTCTTTGGTCCAAAAATTTTCCTAAGAACTTTATTCTCAAATACTCGTAATCTCCTTTCCTCCCTTAAAGTAAGAGTCCATGTTTCGCACCCATATAATATAACTGGTTAGAATAATAGTTTTATATATTTCAGCTTAACGTTTTTTAGAAAGGAGTTGGGACATCAAAAGTCTCTGCAATGCATAATAGCATGCATTTCCAGAATTGAGCCTATGTTTAATTTCTTTGTGCATCTCATTCCTATTTGTGATTATTGTTCCTAGGTATTTGAATTCAGCCAATTCCTCAAAATTTCCCTCATTTGTCATTAGCTGTCCATTTCCATTATATAATGTATTTCTACGTGTGACCATATATTAGTTTTACTGATATTTACTTCCAGTCCTAATTTCTTAGTGTTACTCAATAGTGTGTGCGTGTTTGGCCTTTAGTATCTCCTCGCTATCGGCCAGTAGTACCACATCATCAGCATAAACTAACAGCTTATTAATACCATTCAGTTGTAAGCCTTCCTTATTCTCTAAAGATTTAATGGCATGCTCTAGTACAAAATTAAATAGTAGAGGAGATAGTGCATCTCCTTGCTTCAACCCATTCTGGATTTCAAAAGTGTCTGAAAACTGTTTGCCTACACGCACCCTACTCGTTGAGCCATTTAGACACATTCGTATAAGTCTAACTAACTTTTTGGGAATTCCGAACTCCAGCAGGATACTATATAACTTCTCCCTCTTAATTAATCATATGCTTTTTTGAAGTCTACATATAGTTGATGTACAGTACCATTATATTCCCATTTCTTTTCTAAAATCTGTCTTATACTAAAAATCTGATCTGTTGTAGACCTGTTTCTTCTAAATGCACATTGATGATCTCCTAGAATGTCATCAATATAGGGAGTCAGTTCTGCTTACTAATATATTTGTTTAGAATTTTGTCCGAAGTTGAAAGTAATGAGATGCCCCTATAATTGTTGCAATCAGTTTTATCTCCTTTCTTATAAATTGGTACGATAATTGATTCCTTCCATTCATCTGGAAGAGCTTTCTTTTTCCCAAATCATACTAAGCAACCAGCGTATCTTGTCCATCAATTTTTCTCCCCCTGATTTTTTAGATGTTTTTATTTATATAAGTTATATTTAAATATTAAAAGAATTTAAAAATACAAAATTATTAACTTTAACTTTCATATTTATTAAAGTAAAGTGATCCCACTACACGCCTCAGGAGGTCCTTGGGGTAGTAGGAGGTTAAGGCTCCCACTTTTTCTTGACAATCGGCACTTGATGTCAGCCGGGTTGTCAGCCCTGCGTGACGGCCGCCTTTACCCCAGAACAAGCGTCTGGTACTCATTTCAGTTAGAGGCTGAGTCGACCCCAGGGCCATAGTGCCGCCAGAAGGTTTGGGTCAGTTTAAAAATCCTGACCCCGCCGGGACTCGAACCCTCGACCTTCCGGCTTGTAGCGCAGTGCCTTAACCACTACGCTACGGCGTGCCCCTCATATTTATTATAATATTAAAATTCTGCTTTACACTGCTTTAAAAATTCGAATTGGCCTTGGTGTCACTATTTTAGAAATTATGACCCATCGGGACTCGAATCCCCGACATTCCGACCTGTAACATATAGCAAAAACCGACTATCCTAAGTCTGCGTTCCGCATTCAGTGAGTCCAGGGTTAATCATAGATATTGCGATAAGAAGCTTGATTTAAATTTCATGAGTAGCAGTAACCTGGATTACTTGAGTGCATAATTTTTGTTAAACGAGAATAGTCCTATACGATCATTCTGAGGGGGGTATCTCATACCTGTATTTTGGCTCTTGAATCACTATTGCTAAACACTGTCCAATTATAATCTGCAGATTCAACTCAGGTTTACGATCACTGAAAAAAAAACCTAATTGTTGCAAATCTCTGTTTCACTACTTTTATGTAAGTTCCAATATATGAATATATTAAGGTTTGAATTGCTTTATAAATATCAAACTTACAAACCAGTAATAGAGAGCGGGATGAGTTAACTGTGAATTTACCTACACATGCTCAGGTTCTTCTATGAAGTGCACTATGAGAACACACTTTGAATATAGATAAACTAATGTTTCGATACTAAACTCTGACAACCATAACAAAATTTGTACAAAATAACAAATAAATTAAATGACTCAATCATATTTCTTCTACCTGCAAGGGCATAATTCCTAATGGTTATTTGATCTGCTTATACTGACAGTTTTTACAGGTTAGTTGAATGCACTGACGTCACATATAGTAGAACTGTTACAAAATTTACCGCAGTCTTAGGGTCGGTTTCACCAACAGAGGTAACTGTATTATGCCAGTTTACGCTATGTATTTTAGATGGGGAAAACTGGCGTAATACAGTTACCTCTGTTGGTGAAACTGGCCCTTAAATCATCCCGCTCTTTAAACCTGTACAGAAATAGGATAATAGAAAGATCCAAAAACTTCACATCCTGAGTAATAATATACTTATTATTATCTGATTTTAACAGATATTAATATCTGGTAAGATAAAAATATGCATAACCCAAAATTCGATGTATTTTATTTTGTGAAATAATTTAATATTGTGAGTAAGAAGGAAAATATTCGACTTTTAGTTCGACATTTCACTAGGTGTGAAATATAATTATCTCCAGGTTTCGTTGAAAGAGAATGGTTCAATGACATCTCCGCTAGCTGCTGTTCCGGTAACTGAGTTCACCACCTAACTTTATTAAATATGTGGGTGATAATTATACGTTCCATAATGATATTTTTCATACATTTTCTTACACACTTAAAGGTAAAATAATTATTCAACTAATGAAAATGCAGTCCAAACATCTGATTTGTTTTCATTACAACGGGAACTTAGCTCAGAATAGGTGTAGTACACGAGTCCCCTAACTATCTCCAAAAGAATTGATGAATCTGGATTTGCATAATAAGAGGATTATGATCGCAGTTAATTTTTTTATGTAGTAATGTTAAGATTTTTAAAATACATTACGGAACTCTGTTGAGGTCACTGTGTTAAAATATTAAGAAATATAAAGCAGTACCTGAGATCTTAGTCGTGCTCAATAATCAACAGTTTACCAAACCGAAGGCAAAAGATGAAACCTAAGTTATCGAAAGGCCTCCTACAAAAAAACACTGCTGATTGTTGAGGACTACTGAGAACTCAGGTACTGTTTTATATCAATATCAAATTCTGTTGAGGTGAAGTCATATGATGAAAGTTAAAAAATTTAATTGTACCTGTTGGTAGGTGCCGTCGTCCTCAACTTTGTTAATATATTTTATATAAAATTAACTGGAGCGCTTTCGGAAGTAACCTTCCATCTTCCACAGGTTGAGTTTCCGCTACTTGTTGTTGTGTACGATAATGTATACTCCAACTGTTTGTAGCAGCAACTGACTTGTTTTTGACGATCTCGTATAATGGGTTTGACTGGGGTGCGTTCTCATTGAGAAGTGAGGTGTTTGTTTGTTTCCTTTATAATTTCAAGGTCTTCAAATATATTTATCCTAGCTGGAATGTTTTCTCGGTGGATTATCGTGAGAGTGTTTTCAACATCTCATTAACCAGGTCATCGAATGAACACAATTGAAAACACTCTCACGATAATCCACCGAGAAAACATTCCAGCTAGGATAAATGTATTTGAAGACCTTGAAATTATAAAGGAAACAAACAAACACCTCACTTCTCAATTAGAACGCACCCCAGTCAACCCATTATACGAGATCGTCAAAAAACAAATCAGTTGCTGCTACAACAGTTGGAGTATACATCACCGTATACAACAACAACAAGTAGCGGAAACTCAACCTACAGAAGATGGAAGGTAACTTCCGAAAGCGCTCCAGTTAATTTTATATAAATATATTAACAAAGCTGAGGACGACGGCACCTACCAACAGGTACAATTTAATTTTTAACTGTTTTATATTTCTTAAAACTCTGAGGTAGTAATGTCTCAGTTAAAAGATAATATACCAAATCCGGCTATCATTTTTGTGTTTCTCTGGGTTTTATAATTACATCTCAGATGGCTTGCTAGGCTGGTCTGAGTTGGGTTTGATTTTCGGTTTTTCCTTTCCCTAGACGAGTTGTCTTCCTAAGCTATAGAGTCTTGTTCACTCTCCTAATATATTTTGGGTACTGGTAACCTTTGAAGAGCTCTCTTTCTTCGACTTTTAGCCTATTCTGCTCATTGAGGATTGCTCTTCGCTTCCCCTCGCCTCTTACTAGCCTATAGCTCTCGCTCATATGCATAGCAGTCTGGCTCATTATTAGGGCTGAAAAAAAGTAGCGGTATCAGGGTAGTAACTAATTTCTATACACATTGTTTACAAAATGCGTCTCCACTGCCTGCTCGGAGCGGAGAGCGTGTGTGTTCGACTCTCCTCAGTAATAGACCAGTTTACGTGACATGTGGTTGTATCAGAATGCCGAAACAAAATTGTGCAAAGATGAGTAAATTCCTAAACAAAGCGGACTGTACTAGAAGTCTGTCCCAAGCAGCGCGTGCAGTTTGTAAACACAGCGTACGATGCAACCTAGCCCGTAACCCATACTTTTTTTCAGCCCTAATCATTAGGTACTGAGCTCCCCCCCCCCGCCACGACAATCCAGTAATCCACGGGCGGGGGCGTCCAAATCCGGGTCTAGATATTAGTTTAAGCTTCACAACGTTTACTTTTTTTTTAGTTTAGCTAAAAATTCAATCCATGTAATAATATCCTTCTTACTACTACTTATTCAATTGTTAAGACATGTTTGAGGAGACAGTGTTGACGGGGCAAGAATTAAAAGAGTGAATTGGAGAATTTAATTCATAACAGTTATTTTTTTAACATTGTTACTTTCTTTGTGACGTCCTATGAACGTTACATGGGGTACAGGTTACAAACTGCTTTGATTCTTCTACTCCAAATTCTACCGGCATTCGCTGGTGTCATATCCTACATAATTAAATTTCGCAATGCTTGGAACACATTATTTAAGCGAATATTAATTTTATTACATTTTTTACATGACTATGTTTCTTAAGTTAGGTTATTCGTTAAGCTACATTATGACAGTTACCTTAAGATTTGGATGCTCTACCCATTTGGAATTCAAAACGACACCATTACTGATTGAGTCAACTAAATCGACAGGTACAGTATATAAACAATGTCGAACATTCTCTTTATTATAAATATTTATATATGTTTTAAAGATATCTCTATCACAAATTATGTTAAACGAGGACATACCGACAGACCTGAAAACATTACACATTTTATACACGAAAATCAGTACCAAACGACATGCCGAAGATGGAACATGTTCTGAAAGGTCTACATGGGTTTATCTAATTGACAAAGTTTGTTTAACAAAATATCAATTATAATTGAGGGAGTCTGATATATCAGGTGGTTATAATAATATTTAAAAATAATATATGTAAAACAAAGCACAAATACAAGATCTTTCTAGTTTGTTGACGGTGACTTGCACCGTCCAGTGTGCTGCATACTGTTACCAAGGGGTATTTCTTGGCAGCAAATTCCTTTGTGGCTATCAAGTAGGGGTTGTGGATTATATAACCTCAGCCTTTGGTGACAATATATTTTACCTAACAGGTTTAGGTTAGAATAATAGTGGAAGCCACTACATTAGAAAAGGGCATCATAAACTACGCCGCCGGCAACGCAGAGTCCGAAAGCCGGACGGTGTAGAGTGACCCACACTCTTCCAAGCGAGTAAACCTCGCACTATTATGTGGATGGTCTCTCCTTGAGTGGTTAATCTGCGAAACACAGGTTAACCAGTCGGTTCATGAAGAGAAAAGCTCCATGGGACTAGACAATTCAGCCAACAAGGGCTGAATGTCCCGAATTATTTCCTCTCTATGCACACTAAATTACCTGTTGGTAATTGTTGGCCTTTGCTTTAGCGGTGCTATTCTCTTTTAATGTTCTGGAAGCAGAGCCAGTCTGTAGGGCTTGAGTGAAAGAAACTCTAGGATCAGCCTTCACAGAAGTGAAGGTCTTTCTTTGTGTTTGGTTAACAGTAGGATGAAGGTAAAATCACATTCGGATGGTTTCACTTTTAGGATATTAATGGGTTTAGCTACCCTGCTATAAGCGTCAAGAGCTGTCTTAAAAGCAGGGCAGCCTCTGTAGGAAGCCTGGTGACCGGACGCCCCACATTGCACACTTTTGAAATTTGTGTCTCTCTGTGCTTGGGCCTTAAGAGTACAATCCTTGTGCCTATGAGGTCCAGCGAAGATTACACAGCGAGGAGCCCGGTACAGACAGGAAATGTATGATTGAATGACTGACACTTGTAGCACTGCTTATGCCAAACCCTACGTCTGGATACTACTGTAAAAAGAGACGCTTCAGGTCGAAAATTTGCTGCACACAAATACAAGATTATTTTAGTTAGCTTTTTAAATTAAATCCCATGTGAATTAAAACTCAATATATTATGTATAAATATGATAAATTTGAAGTTTGTAGAATAAGGTAAACATATTGAAATAGTGCACCAAAATAACTAGTTCTAAAGCGGTACCTTTCTACCTTTCTACATACTTACTCAATTCGTAAGTTGACACCACAAGATGTATTCTAATCTAAACGAAAAGAGTCTCGACGGTAACCAATAAGAATAGAAATA
>JASPKZ010000963.1:0-31668 GCA_030220185.1 Diploptera punctata | reverse complement strand
TACAACTTGTGTATGTTATTCACGTGGGACCAAGAATTTTCTAAAAAATGAAGCCATTGAGGTGGTTCACAAGACAATTTGTTTAGAGAATACAGATTATGACCGACCCTATCCAGTAGTCACCGAAAATAAGTTGTAGACCTAAAAAGAAATAAATATATACAGTAAAAATTGTATAATGCTGAATCACGTGGAACCTAGAAATTACAAAGAAATGAAGCCATTGAGGTTGTTCACAAGAAAATTTATTTAAACAAATTACAGATTATGCTGACCCTATCCAGTAGATACCGAAAATAATTCAAGACTTTCAAAAAAAATAACCATGAGGTTGTTCACAGAAAATTGTTTCAAAAATTACAGTTATGAACGAACCTATCCAGTAGACACCGAAATAAGTTGTGACACAAAATAAATAAATATATATAGTAAAACATGTATAATGCGGAATTAGGTAGGACCAAGAATTTTCAGAAAAATGAAGCCATAGAGTTTGTTCACTAGAAAATTTATTTAAAAATTACAAATTATGACCGAACCTATCCAGTAGACACCGAAAGTAAGTGTAGAACCTAAAAATAAATAAATATATACAGTAAAACTGTATTATTCGGTAACACGTGGGACCAAAAATTTAAAAAAAATGTAGCCTTTGAGGTTATTACAAGAATTTTATTTAAAAAATTACTGATTATGACCGACCATATCCAGTAGACACAAAAAATAAGTTGTAACATAAAAAGAAATAAATATATACAGTAAAATGTATAATGCGGAATCACGTGGGACCAAGAATTTAAAAAAATGAAGCCATTCACGTTATTCACAAGAAAATATTATCAAAGATTACAGATTATCAATGATCTTATCCAGTAGACACCGAAAATAAGCAGTAACCTAAAATAAATAAATATATACAGTAAACTTGTATAATGCGGAATCACGTGGAACCAAGAATTGTCAAAAACTGAAGCCATTGAGGTTGTTCACAAGAAAATTTTTGTAAAAAATTGCATATTATCACCGATCCTATCCAGTAGACACCGAAAATAAGTTGTAACCTAAAAAGAAATAAATATATACAGTAAAACTTGATTAATGCGGAATCACGTGTGACCAAGTATTTAAAAAATAAGCCATTGTAATTGTTCACAAGAAAATTTATTAAAAAAATTATAAATATGACCGATCCTGTCCAGTAGACACCGAAAATTAGTTGTAACCTAAAGATAAATAAATATATACAGTAAAAGTTGTATAATGCGGAATCACGTGGACCAAGAAAGTTAAAAAAAGTGAAGCCATTGAGATTGTTCACAAGAATATTTATTTCAAATATTACACATTATGACCGACCCTAACCAGTAGAGACCCAAAATAAGTTGTAACCAAAAAACAAATAAATATATACAGTAAAACGTGTATAATGCGGAATCAAGTGGGACCAACAATTTTCAAAAAATTGAAGCCATTAAGGTTGTTCACAAGAAAATTTATTAAAAATATTACAGATTATGACCGACCCTATGCAGTAGAGACCGAAAGTAAATTGTAACCTAATAAGAAATAAATATATACAGTAAAACTTGTATAATGCGGAATCTCGTGGGACCAAGAATTTTCAAACAAATGAAGCCATTGAGGTTGTTCACAAGAAAATTTATTTCTAAAATTACAGATTATGACTGAACCTTTCCAGTAGACACCGAAACTAATTTGCAACCTAGAAAGAAATAAATATATACAGTAAAACTTGTATAATGCGAAATCACGCGGGACCAAGAAATTTCAAAAAATTGAAGCCATCGAGGTTGTTCACTAGAAAATTTATTAAAAAAATTACAGATTATGTCTGTCCCTATCCAGTAGACACCGGAAGTAAGTTGTAACCTAAAAAGAAATAAATTTATACAGTAGAACGTGTTTAATGCGGAATCACGTGGGACCAAGGATTTTCAAAAAATGAAGCCATTGAGGTTGTTCACAAGAAAATTTATTTAAAAAAATTCAGATTATGACCGACCCTTTCCAGTAGACACCGAAAATAAGTTCTAAGCTAAAAAGAAATAAATATATACAGTAAATCATGTATAATGCGGAAACGCGTGGGACCAAGAATTTTCAAAAATGAAGCCATTGACGTTATTCAGAAGAAAATATATTTCAATGATTACAGATTATCACCGACCTGTCCAGTAGACATCGAAAGTAAGTAGTAACCTAAAAAGAAATAAATATATACAGTAAAACTTGTAAAATGCGGAATCACGTGGGACCAAGATTTTTCAAAATAAATGAAGCCATTGAAGTTGTTCACAAGAAAATTTATTTAAATATTACAGATTATGACCGACCCTATCCAGTAGACGCCGAAAACAAGTTGTAACCTAAAGAGAAATAAATATATACAGTAAAACTTGTTTAATGCGGAATCACATGGGACCAAGAATTTAAAAAAAAACGAAGCCATTGTGATTGTTCACAAGAAAATTTATTTAAAATATTACAGATTATGACCGACCCTATCCAGTAGACACCGAAAATATGTTGTAACCTAAAAAGAAATAAATATATACAGTAAAACGTATATAATGAGGAATCACGTGGGACCAAGAATTTAAAAAATAAGAAGCCATTCAGTTTGATCACAAGAAAATGTTTTTAAAAAAATACAGATTATGTCCGACCCTTTCCAGTAGACACCGAAAATAAGTTCTAACCTAAAAAGAAATAAATATATACAGTAAATATGTATAATGCGGAATCACGTGGGACCAAGAATTTTCAAAAAATGAAGCCATTGAGTTTGTTCACAAGAAAATTTATTTTAAAAATTACAGATTATGAACGACCCTTGCCAGTAGACACCGAAAATAAGTTCTAATCTAAAAAGAAATAAATATATACAGTAAATCATGAATAATGCGGAATCGCGTGGGACCAAGAATTAAAAAAAAACGAAGCCATTGACGTTATTCAGAAGAAAATATATTTCAATGATTACAGATTATCACCGATCCTGTCCAGTAGACACCGAAAATAAGCAGTAACCTAAAAAGAAATAAATATATAAAAGAAAACTTGTATAATGCGGAATCACGTGGGACCAAGAATTGTCAAAAAAATTATGCCATTGAGGTTGTTCAAAGAAAATTTATGTAAAAAATTACAGATTACCACTGATTCTATCCAGGAGACACCTAAAATAAGTTGTAACCTAAAAATAAATAAATATATACAGTAAAACGTGTATAAAGCCGAATCACATGGGACCAAGAATTTAAAAAATATAAGCCATTAAGGTTGCTCACAAGAAAATTTATTTCAAATATTACACATAATGAACGACCATATCCAGTAGACAAGAAAATAGGAATATAATAGTAGGAATAGTAGGGTTATTAATTATAGTTATCTTAGGGGGTTCCATATTAAGATGATTAATTTTTCCTACCCCTTCATTAATTTGTTTACCTCTATACTTGAAATAGTTAACGAAAATAAATTGTAATCTAAAAAGAAATATATATATATATATATATATATACAGTAAAACTTGTATAATGCGGAATAACATGGGCCAAGAATTAAAAAAATGAATTAAAATTTAAAAATTTCAGATTGTGGCTGACCCTATCCAGTAGACAACGAAAATAGATCAAGAAATTTCAAAAAAATGAAGCCATTGAGGTTGTTCACAAGAAAATTTATTTAAAATATTACAGATTATGACCGACCCTGAAAATAAGTTGTAACCTAATAAGAAATAAATTTATACAGTAAAACTTGTATAATGCGGAATCACGTGGGACCAAGAACTTTAAAAGAATGAAGCCATTGCGTTTGTTCACAAGAAAATTTATTTAAAAAATTACTGATTATGACCGATCCAATCAAGTAGACACCGAAAATAAGTTGTAACCTAAAAAGAAATAAATATACAGTAAAACGTGTATAATGCGGAATCACGTGGGACCAAGAAATTTAATAAGAATTAAGCCAATGAAGTTGTTCACAAGAAAATTTATTTAAAAAATTACATATTATGACTGACCCTATCCAGTAGACACCGAAAATTAACTGTAACCTAAAAAGAAATAAATATATACAGTAAAACTTGTATAATGCGGAATCACGTGTGACCAAGAATTTTCAAAAACATTAAGCCAGAGTGATTGTTCACAAGAAAATTTATTTAAAATATTACAGATTATGACCGACCCTATCCAGTAGACACTGAAAATAAGTTGTAATCTAAAAAGATATAAATTTATACAGTAAAACTTGTATAATGCGGAATCATGTGGGACCAAGAATTTTAAAAGTATGAAGCTATTGAGGTTGTTCTCAAGAAAATTTATTTAAAAAATTACTGATTATGACCGACCGAATCAAGTAGACACCGAAAATAAGTTGTAACCTAAAAATAAATAAATATATACAGTAATATTTGTATAATGCTGAATCAGGTGGGACCAAGATTTTTCAAAAATCTGAAGCCATTGAGGTTGTTCACAAGAAAATTCATTTTAAAAATTACAGATTCTGACCGAACCTATCCAGTAGACGCCGAAAATAAGTTGTGACCTAAAAATAAATAAATATATATAGTAAAACATGTATAATGCGGAATCAGGTAGGACCAAGAATTTTCAGAAAAATGAAGCCATTGAGGTTGTTCACTAGAAAATTTATTTAAAAATTACAAATTATGACCGAAACTATCCAGTAGTCACCGAAAGTAATTTGCAACCCAAAAAGAAATAAATATATTCAGTAAACGTGTATAATCCGGAATCACGTGGCACTAAGAAATTTCAAATAAATGAAGGCATTGAGGTTGTTCGCAAGAAAATTTATTTTAAAAATTACAGATTATGACCGACCCTATCCAGTAGACACTGAAAGTAAGTTGTAACCTAAAAAGAAATAAATATATACAGCACAACTTGTGTAATGCGGAATCACGTGGAACTAAGGATTTTGAAAAAATGAAGTCATTGAGGTTGTTCAGAAAAAAATGTATTAAAAAAATTACAGATTATGTCCGACCCTATCCAGTAGACACCGAAAATTAGCTGTAACCTAAAAAGAAATAAATATATACAGGAAAACTTGTATAATGCGGAATCACGTGGGACCAAGAATTTTAAAAAAATGGAGCCAGTGAGATTGTTCAAAGAAAATTTATGTAAAATATTACAGATTATCACTGATTCTATTCAGTAGACACCAAAAATAAGTTGTAACCTAAAAAGAAATAAATATATACAATAAAACTTGTATAAAGCGGAATCACGTGGAACCAAGAATTAAAAAAAAAAGGCTTTGAGGTTGTACACAAAACAATTTATTTCAAATATTACACATTACGAACGACCCTATCCAATAGACACCGAAAATAAGTTGTAACCTAAAAAGAAATATATATACAGTAAAACTTGTATAATGCGGAATAATATGGACCAAGAATTAAAAAAAATGAAGCCATAGTGATTGTTCACAAGAAAATTTATTTAAAATATTACAGATTATTACCGACCCTATCCAGTAGACACTGAAAATAAATTGTAACCTAAAAAGAAATAAATATATACAGTAAAACTTGTACAATGCGGAATTACGTGGGACCAATAATTTTAAAGGAATGAAGCCATTGAGGTTGTTCACAAGAAAATTTATTTAAAAAATTTTGATTATGACCGACCCAATCAAGTAGACCTTGAAAATAAGTTGTAACCTAAAAAGAAATAAATATACAGTAAAACTTGTATAATGCGGAATCACGTGGGACCAAGAAATTTAAAAAAAATTAAGCCAATGGGGTTGTTCACAAGATAATTTATTTCAAAAATTACAGATTATGACTGACCCTATCCAGTAGACACCGAAAATAATTTGTAACCTAAAAGAAATAAATATAGACAGTAAAACTTGTATAATGCGAAATCAAGTTGGACCAAGAATTTTCAAAAAAATGAAGCCATTAAGGTTGTTCACAAGAAAATTTATTAAAAAAAATTCAGATTATGACTGACCCTATCCAGTAGAAACCGAAAATAGATCAAGAAATTTCAAAAAATAAAGCCATTTAGGTTGTTCACCAGAAAATTTATTTCAAAAATTACAGATTATGAACGACCCTATCGAGTGGACACCGAAAATAAGTTGTAACCTAAAAAGAAATAAATATATACAGTAAAATTTATATATAATGAGGAATCTCGTGGGACCAGGAATTATAAAAGAATGAAGCCATTGAGGTAGTTCAGAAGAAAATTTATTTAAAAAATTACAGATTATGACCAACCCTATCCAGTAGACACCGAAAAAAAGTTGTAACCTAAAAAGAAATAAATATATACAGTAAAACTTGTATAATGCGGAATCAAGTGGGACCAAGAATTTTCAAAAAATGAAGCCATTAAGGTTGTTCACAAGAAAATTTATTTAAAAAAAATTAGATTATGACTGACCCTATCCAGTAGAAACCGAAAATAGATCAAGAAATTTCAAAAAATGAAGCCATTGAGGTTGTTCACAAGAAAATGTATTTGAAAAATTACAGATTATGACAGACCCTATCCAGTAGACACCGAAAATAAGTTGTAACCTAAAAAGAAATAAATATATGCAGTAAAACGTTTATAATGCGGAATCACGTGGGACCAAGAATTTTAAAAAAAGCCATTGAGGTTGTTCACAAGAAAATTTATTTAAAAAAATTACAGATTATGACTGACCCTACCCAGTAGACACCGAAAATAAGTTGTAACCTAAATAGAAATAAATAAATATATTAAAACTTGTATAATGCGGAGTCACGTGGGACCAAGAAATTAAAAAAAAATGAAGCCATTGAGGTTGTTCACAAGTAAATTTATTTTAAAAATTACAGATTATGACCGACCCTATCCAGTGGACACCGAAAATAAGTTGTAACCTAAAAAGAAATAAATATATTCAGTAAAAGTTGTATAATGCGGAATCACGTGGGACCAAGTATTTTCGAAAAATGAAGCCATTGAGGTTGTTCACAAGAAAATTTAAGTAAAAAATTACAGATTATCACTTATTCTATCTAGTAGACACCGAAAATATGTTGTAACCTAAAAAGAAATAAATATATAAGTAGAACTTGTATAATGCGGAATCAAGTGGGACCAAAAAATTTCAAAAACTGAAGCTATTGACGTTATTCAGAAGAAAATATTTTTCAAATATTACAGATTATCACCGATCCTATCCAGTAGACACCGAAAATAAGCAGTAACCTAAAAAGAAATACATATATACAGTAAAACTTGTATAATGCAGAATCACGTGGAACCAATAATTTTCAGAAATATTAAGCCATTGAGTTTGTTCACAAGAAAATTTATTTAAAAAATTACAGATTATGACTGACCCTATCCAGTAGACACCGAAAATAATTTGTAACCTAAAAAGAAATAAATATATACAGTAAAACTTGAATAATGCAAAAATCACGTTGCACCAAGATTTTTCAAGAAATGAAGCCATTGATGTTGTTCACAAGAAAATTTATTTAAATATTACACATTATGATCGACCCTATCCAGTAGACACCGAAAATAAGTTGTATCCTAAAAAGAAATAAAATATACAGTAAAACATGTATAATGCAGAATCACGTGGGACCAAGAATTTAAGAAAAAATAAAGCCATTGAGGTTGCTCACAAGAAAATTTATTTCAAAAATTACAGATTATGACCGACCCCATCCATTAGACACCGAATATAACTTGTAACCTAACAAGAAATAAATTTATACAGTAAAACATGTATATTGCGGAATCACGTAGGACCAAGAATTTTCAGAAAAATAAAGCCATCTATGGTGTTCACAAGAAAATTTATTTAAAAATTACAGATTATGACCGACCCTATCCAGTAGACACCGAAAATAATTTGTAACCTAACAAGAAATAAATATACACAGTAAAACATTTATATTGCGGAATCACCGGGAACCAAGAATTTTCAAAAAAATGAAGCCATTGAGGTTGTTCACAAGAAAATTTATTTAAAAAATTACAGATTATGACTGACCCTATCCAGTAGACACCGAAAACAATTTGTAACCTAAAAATAAACAAATATGTACAGTAAAATTTGTATAATGCAAAAATCACGTTGGACCAAGATTTTTCAAGAAATAAAGCCATTGAGGTTGTTCACAAGAAAATTTATTTAAATATTGCAGATTAATACCGACCCTACCCAGTTGACACCGAAAATAAGTTGTAACCTAATAAGAAATAAATATACACAGTAAAACTTGTATAATGCGGAATCGCGTGGGACCAAGTACTTTCAAAAAAATGAAGCATTGACGTTATTTAGAAGAAAATATATTTCAATGATTACAGATTATCACCGATCCTATCCAGTAGACACCGAAAATAAGCAGTAACCTAAAAATAAATCAATATATATAAGAAAACTTGTATAATGCGGATTCACGTTGGACCAAGAATTGTCAAAAAATGTAGCCATTGAGGTTGTTCAAAGAAAATTTATGTAAAACATTACAGGTTATCACTGATTCAATCCAGTAGACACCGAAAATAAGTTGTAACCTAAAAAGAAATAAATATATACAGTAAAACTTGTATAAAATTTATTTTAAATATTACAGATTATGACCGACCCTATCCTGTAGACACCGATAAAAAGTTGTAACCTAAAAAGGAATAAATATATACGGTAAAATTTATATATAATGAGGAATCACGTGGGACTAGGAATTATAAAAGAATGAAGCCATTGAGGTAGTTCACAAGAACATTTATTTAAAAAATTACAGATTATGACCAACCCTATCCTGTAGACACCGAAAATAAGTTGAAACCTAAAAAGAAATAAATATATACAGTAAAATTTGTATAATGCTGAATCACGTGGAACCTAGAAATTTAAAAAAAAATGGATCCATTGACGTTGTTCACAAGAAAATTTATTTTAAAATTTTCAGATTATGGCTGACCCTATCCAGTAGATACCGAAAATAGATCAAGAAATATCAAAAAAATGAAGCCATTGAGGTTGTTCAGAAGAAAATTTATTAAAAAAAAACAGATTATGTCCGACCCTATCAAATAGACCACCGAAATTACTGTAACCTAAAAAGAAATAAATATATACAGGAAAAACTTTGTATATGCGGAATCACGTGGGACCAAGAATTTAAAAAAAATGATGCCATTGAGATTGTTCACAAGAAAATTTATTCAAAATTACAGATTATGACTGACCTATCCAGTAGACACCGAAAATAAGTTGTAACCTAAAAAGAAAGAAATATATAGAGTAAAACTTGTATAATGCGGAATCACGTGGGACCAAGAATTTAAAAAAAATGAAGCCATTCACGTTATTCATCAAGAAAATACATTTCAATGATGACAGATTATCACCGATCCTATCCCGTGAGACACCGAAATAAGCGCTTAACCTAAAAATAAATAAATATATAAAAGAAAACTTGTATAATGCGGAATCACGTTGGACCAAGAATTGTAAAAAAAAATGAAGCCATTGAGGTTGTTCAAAGAAAAATTATGTAAAAAATTACAGATTATCACCGATTCTATTCCAGTAGACACACCGAAAATAAGTTGTAACCTAAAAAGAAATAAATATGCAGTAAAACTTGTATAATGCGAATCACGTGGGACCAAGAGAAATTTAATAAGAATTAAGCCAATGAAGGTTGTTCACAAGAAAATTTATTTAAAAAAATTACATATTATGACCGACCTATCCCAGTAGACACCGAAAATAAGTTGTAACCTAAAAAGAAATAAATATATACAGTAAAACTTGTATAATGCGGAATCACGTGTGACCAAGAATTTTCAAAAAAATTAAGCCATAGTGATTGTTCACAAGAAAATTTATTTAAAATATTACAGATTATGACCGACCCTATCCAGTAGACACTGAAAATAAGTTGTAACCTAAAAAGATATAAATATATACAGTAAAACTTGTATAATGCGGAATCATGTGGGACCAAGAATTTTAAAAGAATGAAGCCATTGAGGTTGTTCACAAGAAAAGTTATTTAAAAAATTACTGTTTATGGCCGACCGAATCAAGTAGACACCGAAAATAAGTTGTAACCTAAAAAGAAATAAATATGCAGTAAAACGTGTATAATGCGGAATCACGTGGGACCAAGAAATTTAATAAGAATTAAGCCAATGAAGTGTGTTCACAAGAAAATTTATTAAAAATTACATATTATGACCGACCCTATCCAGTAGACACCGAAAAAAGTTGTAACCTAAATAGAAATAAATAAATATATTAAAACTTGTATAATGCGGAGTCACGTGGGACCAAGAAATTAAAAAAAAATGAAGCCATTGAGGTTGTTCACAAGTAAATTTATTTTAAAAATTACAGATTATGACCGACCCTATCCAGTGGACACCGAAAATAAGTTGTAACCTAAAAAGAAATAAATATATTCAGTAAAAGTTGTATAATGGCGGAATCACGTGGACCAAGTATTTTCGAAAAACGAAGCCATTGAGGTTGTTCACTAGAAAATTTAAGTAAAAATTTACAGATTATCACTTAATTCTATCTAGTAGACACCGAAAATAAGTTGTAACCTAAAAAGAAATAAATATATAAGTAGAACTTGTATAAATGCGGAATCAAGTGGGACCAAAAAATTTCAAAAACTGAAGCTATTGACGTTTTATTCAGAAGAAAAATATTTTCAAATATTACAGATTATCACCGATCCTATCCAGTAGACACCGAAAATAGCTGTAACCTAAAAAGAAATACATATATACAGTAAAACTTGTATAATGCAGAATCACGTGGAACCAATAACTTTTCAGAAATAATTAAGCCATTGAGTTTGTTCACAAGAAAATTTATTTAAAAAATTACAGATTATGACTGACCCTATCCAGTAGACACCGAAAATAATTTGTAACCTAAAAAGAAATAAATATATACAGTAAAAACTTGAATAATGCAAAAATCACGTTGCACCAAGATTTTTCAAGAAATGAAGCCATTGATGTTGTTCACAAGAAAATTTATTTAAATATTACACATTATGATCGACCCTATCCAGTAGACACCGAAAATAAGTTGTATCCTAAAAAGAAATAAAATATACAGTAAAACATGTATAATGCAGAATCACGTGGGACCAAAAATTTTAAGAAAAAATAAAGCCATTGAGGTTGCTCACAAGAAAATTTATTTCAAAAATTACAGATTATGACCGACCCCATCCATTAGACACCGAATATAACTTGTAACCTAACAAGAAATAAATTTATACAGTAAAACATGTATATTGCGGAATCACGTAGGACCAAGAATTTTCAGAAAAATAAAGCCATCTATGGTGTTCACAAGAAAATTTATTTAAAAATTACAGATTATGACCGACCCTATCCAGTAGACACCGAAAATAATTTGTAACCTAACAAGAAATAAATATACACAGTAAAACATTTATATTGCGGAATCACCGGGAACCAAGAATTTTCAAAAAAATGAAGCCATTGAGGTTGTTCACAAGAAAATTTATTTAAAAAATTACAGATTATGACTGACCCTATCCAGTAGACACCGAAAATAATTTGTAACCTAAAAAGAAACAAATATGTACAGTAAAATTTGTATAATGCAAAAATCACGTTGGACCAAGATTTTTCAAAAAATAAAGCCATTGAGAGTTGTTCACAAGAAAATTTATTTAAAAAAATGCAGATTAATACCGACCCTACCCAGTTGACACCGAAAATAAGTTGTAACCTAATAAGAAATAAATATACACAGTAAAACTTGTATAATGCGGAATCGCGTGGGACCAAGTACTTTCAAAAAAATGAAGCATTGACGTTATTTAGAAGAAAATAAATTTCAATGATTACAGATTATCACCGATCCTATCCAGTAGACACCGAAAATAAGCAGTAACCTAAAAATAAATCAATATATATAAGAAAACTTGTATAATGCGGATTCACGTTGGACCAAGAATTGTCAAAAAATGTAGCCATTGAGGTTGTTCAAAGAAAATTTATGTAAAACATTACAGGTTATCACTGATTCAATCCAGTAGACACCGAAAATAAGTTGTAACCTAAAAAGAAATAAATATATACAGTAAAACTTGTATAAAATTTATTTTAAATATTACAGATTATGACCGACCCTATCCTGTAGACACCGATAAAAAGTTGTAACCTAAAAAGGAATAAATATATACGGTAAAATTTATATATAATGAGGAATCACGTGGGACTAGGAATTATAAAAGAATGAAGCCATTGAGGTAGTTCACAAGAACATTTATTTAAAAAATTACAGATTATGACCAACCCTATCCTGTAGACACCGAAAATAAGTTGAAACCTAAAAAGAAATAAATATATACAGTAAAATTTGTATAATGCTGAATCACGTGGAACCTAGAAATTTAAAAAAAATGGATCCATTGACGTTGTTCACAAGAAAATTTATTTTAAAATTTTCAGATTATGGCTGACCCTATCCAGTAGATACCGAAAATAGATCAAGAAATATCAAAAAAATGAAGCCATTGAGGTTGTTCAGAAGAAAATTTATTAAAAAAAAACAGATTATGTCCGACCCTATCCAATAGACACCGAAAATTAGCTGTAACCTAAAAAGAAATAAATATATACAGGAAAACTTGTATAATGCGGAATCACGTGGGACCAAGAATTTAAAAAAAATGATGCCATTGAGATTGTTCACAAGAAAATTTATTTCAAAAATTACAGATTATGACTGACCCTATCCAGTAGACACCGAAAATAAGTTGTAACCTAAAAAGAAAGAAATATATAGAGTAAAACTTGTATAATGCGGAATCACGTGGGACCAAGAATTTAAAAAAATGAAGCCATTCACGTTATTCAGAAGAAAATACATTTCAATGATTACAGATTATCACCGATCCTATCCAGTAGACACCGAAAATAAGCAGTAACCTAAAAATAAATAAATATATAAAAGAAAACTTGTATAATGCGGAATCACGTTGGACCAAGAATTGTAAAAAAAATGAAGCCATTGAGGTTGTTCAAAGAAAATTTATGTAAAAAATTACAGATTATCACTGATTCAATTCAGTAGACACCGAAAATAAGTTGTAACCTAAAAAGAAATAAATATGCAGTAAAACGTGTATAATGCGGAATCACGTGGGACCAAGAAATTTAATAAGAATTAAGCCAATGAAGTTGTTCACAAGAAAATTTATTTAAAAACTTACATATTATGACTGACCCTATCCAGTAGACACCGAAGATTAACTGTAACCTAAAAAGAAATAAATATATACAGTAAAACTTGTATAATGCGGAATCACGTGTGACCAAGAATTTTCAAAAAAGTTAAGCCATAGTGATTGTTCACAAGAAAATTTATTTAAAATATTACAGATTATGACCGACCCTATCCAGTAGACACTGAAAATAAGTTGTAACCTAAAAAGATATAAATATATACAGTAAAACGTGTATAATGCGGAATCATGTGGGACCAAGAATTTTAAAAGAATGAAGCCTTTGAGGTTGTTCACAAGAAAAGTTATTTAAAAAATTACTGTTTATGGCCGACCGAATCAAGTAGACACCGAAAATAAGTTGTAACCTAAAAAGATATAAATATATACAGTAAAACTAGTATAATGAAGAATAACGTGGGACCAAGAAATTTAAAAAAAATGAAGCCATTGAGGTTGTTCACAAGAAAATGTATTTAAAAAATTACAGATAATGACCGACCCCTATCCAGTAGATACCGAAAATAGATCAAGAAATTTCAAAAAATGAAGCCATTGAGGTTGTTCACAAGAAAATTTGTTTCAAAAATTACAGATTATGACCGACCCCATCCAGTAGACACCGAAAATAAGTTGTAACCTAAAAATAAATAAATATATACAGTAATATTTGTATAATGCTGAATCAGGTGGGAACAAGATTTTTCAAAAATATGAAGCCATTGAGGTTGTTCACAAGAAAATTATTGAAAATATTACAGATTAGGACTGACGCTATCCAGTAGACACCGAAAATAAGTTGTGACTTAAAAAGAAATATATATATGCAGTAAAACTTGTATACTGCGGAATCACATGGGACCAACAAATTTCAAAAAAATTAAGCCATTGAAGTTGTTCACAAGAAAATTTATTTTAAAAATTACAGATTCTGATCGAAACCTATCCAGTAGACGCCGAAAATAAGTTGCGACCTAAAAATAAATAAATATATATAGTAAAACATGTATAATGCGGAATCAGGTAGGACCTAGAATTTTCAGAAAAATGAAGCCATTGAGGTTGTTCACAAGAAAGTTTATTTAAAAATTACAAATTATGACCGAACCTATCCAGTAGTCACCGAAAGTAATTTGCAACCCAAAAAGAAATAAATATATTCAGTAAACGTGTATAATGCGGAATCACGTGGGACTAAGAAATTTCATATAAATGAAGCCATTGAGGTTGTTCACAAGAAAATTTATTTAAAAAATTACAGATTATGACCGACCCTATCCAGTAGACACCGAAAGTAAGTTGTAACCTAAAAAGAAATAAATATATACAGCAAAACTTGTGTAATGCGGAATCACGTGGAACTAAGGATTTTGAAAAAATGAAGTCATTGAGGTTGTTCAGAAAAAAATTTATTAAAAAAATTACAGATTATGACCGACCCTATCCAGTAGAACAGAAAATAAGTTTGTAACCTAAATATAAATAAATATATACAGTAAAACGTATATATTGCGGAATCACCGGGGACCAAGAATTTTCAAAAAAATGAAGCCATTGAGGTTGTTCACAAGAAAATTTATTAAAAAGATTACAGATAATGACTGACCCTATCCAGTAGACACCGAAAATAATTTGTAACCTAAAAAGAAATAAAAATATACAGTAAAATTTGTATAATGCAAAAATCACGTTGGACCAAGATTTTTCAAGAAATGAAGCCATTGAGGTTGTTCACAAGAAAATTTATTTAAATATTACAGATTAATACTGACCCTATCCATTTGACACCGAAAATAAGTTGTAACCTAAAAAGAAATAAATATACACAGTTAAACTTGTATAATGCGGAATCACATGGGACCAAGAATTTTCAAAAAATGAAGCCATTGAGGTTGTTCACAAGAAAATTTATTTTAAAAAATTACAGATTATGACCGACCCTTTCCAGTAGACACCCGAAAATAAGTTCTAACCTAAAAAGAAATAAATATGTACAGTAAATCATGTAAAATGCGGAATCGCATGGGACCAAGTACTTTCAAAAAAAATCAAGCCATTGACGTTATTTAGAAGAAAATATATTTCAATGATTACAGATTAAAACCGATTCTATCCAGTAGACGCCGCTAAATAAGAAGTAACCTAAAAATAAATAAATACATAAAAGAAAACTTGTAACCTAAAAAGAAATAAATATATACAGTAAAACTGGTATAATGCGGAATCACGTTGGACCAAGAATTGTCAAAAAAATGAAGCCATTGAGGTTGTTCAAAGAAAATTTATGTAAAAAATTACAGATTATCACTGATTCTATTCAGTAGACACCGAAAATAAGTTGTAACCTAAAAAGAAATAAATATATACAGTAAAACTTGTATAATGCGGAATAATATGGACCAAGAATTTAAAAAAATGAAGCCATAGTAATTGTTCACAAGAAAATTTATTTAAAATATTACAGATTATGACCGACCCTATCCAGTAGACACTGAAAATAAATTGTAACCTAAAAATAAATAAATATATACAGTAAAACTTGTATTATGCGGAATCACATGGGACCAAAAAATTAAAAAAAATGTAGCCATTGAGGTTATTCACAAGAAATGTTATTTTAAAAAATTACTGATTATGACCGACCATATCCAGTAGACACAAAAAATAAGTTGTAACATAAAAAGAAATAAATATATACAGTATAACTTGTATAATGCGGAATCACGTGGGACCAAGAACTTAAAAAAAATGAAGCCATTCACGTTATTCAGAAGAAAATACATTTCAATGATTACAGATTATCACCGATCCTATCCAGTAGACACCGAAAATAAGCAGTAACCTAAAAATAAATAAATATATAAAAGAAAACTTGTATAATGCGGAATCACGTTGGACCAAGAATTGTAAAAAAAAATGAAGCCATTGAGGTTGTTCAAAGAAAATTTATGTAAAAAATTACAGATTATCACTGATTCAATTCAGTAGACACCGAAAATAAGTTGTAACCTAAAAAGAAATAAATATACAGTAAAAACGTGTATAATGCGGAATCACGTGGGACCAAGAAATTTAATAAGAATTAAGCCAATGAAGTTGTTCACAAGAAAATTTATTTAAAAAATTACATATTATGACTGACCCTATCCAGTAGACACCGAAGATTAACTGTAACCTAAAAAGAAATAAATATATACAGTAAAACTTGTATAATGCGGAATCACGTGTGACCAAGAATTTTCAAAAAAGTTAAGCCATAGTGATTGTTCACAAGAAAATTTATTTAAAATATTACAGATTATGACCGACCCTATCCAGTAGACACTGAAAATAAGTTGTAACCTAAAAAGATATAAATATATACAGTAAAACTGTGTATAATGCGGAATCATGTGGGACCAAGAATTTTAAAAGAATGAAGCCTTTGAGGTTGTTCACAAGAAAAGTTATTTAAAAAATTACTGATTATGGCCGACCGAATCAAGTAGACACCGAAAATAAGTTGTAACCTAAAAAGATATAAATATATACAGTAAAACTAGTATAATGAAGAATAACGTGGGACCAAGAAATTTAAAAAAAATGAAGCCATTGAGGTTGTTCACAAGAAAATGTATTTAAAAAATTACAGATAATGACCGACCCCTATCCAGTAGATACCGAAAATAGATCAAGAAATTTCAAAAAATGAAGCCATTGAGGTTGTTCACAAGAAAATTTGTTTCAAAAATTACAGATTATGACCGACCCCATCCAGTAGACACCGAAAATAAGTTGTAACCTAAAAATAAATAAATATATACAGTAATATTTGTATAATGCTGAATCAGGTGGGAACAAGATTTTTCAAAAATATGAAGCCATTGAGGTTGTTCACAAGAAAATTATTGAAAATATTACAGATTAGGACTGACGCTATCCAGTAGACACCGAAAATAAGTTGTGACTTAAAAAGAAATATATATATGCAGTAAAACTTGTATACTGCGGAATCACGTGGGACCAACAAATTTCAAAAAAATTAAGCCAATGAAGTTGTTCACAAGACGAATTTATTTTAAAAATTACAGATTCTGATCGAAACCTATCCAGTAGACGCGCGAAAATAAGTTTGTGACCTAAAAATAAATAAATATATATAGTAAAACATGTAATATGCGGAATCAGGTAGGACCTAGAATTTTCAGGAAAATGAAGCCATTTGAGGTTGTTCACAAGAAAGTTTATTTAAAAATTACAAATTATGACCGAACCTATCCAGTAGTCACCGAAAGTAATTTGCAACCCAAAAAGAAATAAATATATTCAGTAAACGTGTATAATGCGGAATCACGTGGGACTAAGAAATTTCATATAAATGAAGCCATTGAGGTTGTTCACAAGAAAATTTATTTAAAAAATTACAGATTATGACCGACCCTATCCTGTAGACACCGAAAGTAAGTTGTAACCTAAAAAGAAATAAATATATACAGCAAAACTTGTGTAATGCGGAATCACGTGGAACTAAGGATTTTTTAAAGAAATGAAGTCATTGAGGTTGTTCAGAAAAAAATTTATTAAAAAAATTACAGATTATGACCGACCCTATCCAGTAGAACAGAAAAAAAGTTGTAACCTAAATATAAATAAATATATACAGTAAAACGTATATATAGCGGAATCACCGGGGACCAAGAATTTTCAAAAAAATGAAGCCATTGAGGTTGTTCACAAGAAAATTTATTTAAAAAAATTACAGATAATGACTGACCCTATCCAGTAGACACCGAAAATAATTTGTAACCTAAAAAGAAATAAAAATATACAGTAAAATTTGTATAATGCAAAAATCACGTTGGACCAAGATTTTTCAAGAAATGAAGCCATTGAGGTTGTTCACAAGAAAATTTATTTAAATATTACAGATTAATACTGACCCTATCCAGTTGACACCGAAAATAAGTTGTAACCTAAAAAGAAATAAATATACACAGTTAAACTTGTATAATGCGGAATCACATGGGACCAAGAATTTTCAAAAAATGAAGCCATTGAGGTTGTTCACAAGAAAATTTATTTTAAAAAATTACAGATTATGACCGACCCTTTCCAGTAGACACCGAAAATAAGTTCTAACCTAAAAAGAAATAAATATGTACAGTAAATCATGTAAAATGCGGAATCGCATGGGACCAAGTACTTTCAAAAAAATCAAGCCATTGACGTTATTTAGAAGAAAATATATTTCAATGATTACAGATTATCACCGATTCTATCCAGTAGACGCCGTAAATAAGATAACCTAAAAATAAATAAATACATAAAAGAAAACTTGTAACCTAAAAAGAAATAAATATATACAGTAAAACTGGTATAATGCGGAATCACGTTGGACCAAGAATTGTCAAAAAAATGAAGCCATTGAGGTTGTTCAAAGAAAATTTATGTAAAAAATTACAGATTATCACTGATTCTATTCAGTAGACACCGAAAATAAGTTGTAACCTAAAAAGAAATAAATATATACAGTAAAACTTGTATAATGCGGAATAATATGGACCAAGAATTTAAAAAAATGAAGCCATAGTAATTGTTCACAAGAAAATTTATTTAAAATATTACAGATTATGAACGACCCTATCCAGTAGACACTGAAAATAAATTGTAACCTAAAAATAAATAAATATATACAGTAAAACTTGTACAATGCGGAATTACGTGGGACCAATAATTTTAAAGGAATCAAGCCATTGAGGTTGTTCACAAGAAAATTTATTTAAAAAATTACTGTTTATGACCGACCCAATCAAGTAGACCTCGAAAATAAGTTGTAATCTAAAAAGAAATAAATATACAGTAAAACTTGTATAATGCGGAATCACGTGGGACCAAGAAATTTAAAAAAAATTAAGCCAATGAGGTTGTTCACAAGAAGATTTATTTACAAAAATTACAGATTATGACTGACCCTATCCAGTAGACACCGAAAATATTTTGTAACCTAAAAAGAAATAAATATATACAGTAAAACTTGTATAATGCAAAAA
This sequence comes from Diploptera punctata, assembly GCA_030220185.1. Taxonomy (NCBI): domain Eukaryota; kingdom Metazoa; phylum Arthropoda; class Insecta; order Blattodea; family Blaberidae; genus Diploptera; species Diploptera punctata. The sequence continues at coordinate 12,321 of JASPKZ010000963.1, read as the reverse complement.
TCACGTGGGAACAAGATTTTTCAAGAAATGAAACCAATGAGGTTGTTCACAAGAAAATTTATTTTTAAAATATCAGATTATGACCGACCTTATCCAGTAGACACCGAAAATAAGTTGTAACCTAAAAAGAAATAAACATATACAGTAAATCGTGTATAATGCGGAATCACGTGGGACCAAGAATTTTCAAAATAAATGAAGCCATTGAATTTGTTCACAAGAAAATTTATTTAAGTATTATAGATTATGACCGACCCTATCCAGTAGACGCCGAAAACAAGTTGTAACCTAAAAAGAAATAAATATATACAGTAAAACTTGTTTAATGCGCAATTACGTGGGACAAAGAATTTAAAAAAAAACGAAGCCATTGTGATTGTTCACAAGAAAAGTTATTTAAAATATTACAGATTATGACCGACCCTATCCTGTAGACACCGATAATAAGTTGTAACCTAAAAAGGAATAAATATATACAGTAAAAATTATATATAATTAGGAATCACGTGGGAAGACACCGAAAAAAAGTTGTAACCTAAAAAGAAATAAATATAGACAGTAAAACTTGTATAATGCGGAATCAAGTGGGATTAAGAATTTTCAAAAAAATGAAGCCATTAAGGTTGTTCACAAGAAAATTTATTAAAAAAATTACAGATAATGACTGACCCTATCCAGTAGACACCGAAAATAATTTGTAACCTAAAAAGAAATAAAAATATACAGTAAAATTTGTATAATGCAAAAATCACGTTGGACCAAGATTTTTCAAGAAATGAAGCCATTGAGGTTGTTCACAAGAAAATTTATTTAAATATTACAGATTAATACTGACCCTATCCAGTTGACACCGAAAATAAGTTGTAACCTAAAAAGAAATAAATATACACAGTTAAACTTGTATAATGCGGAATCACATGGGACCAAGAATTTTCAAAAAAATGAAGCCATTGAGGTTGTTCACAAGAAAATTTATTTTAAAAAATTACAGATTAGGACCGACCCTTTCCAGTAGAACACCGAAATAAGTTCTAACCTAAAAAAGAATAAATTATATGTACAGTAAATCATGTAAAATGCGGAATCGCAATGGGTCCAAGTACTTTCAAAAAAATCAAACCATTGACCGTTTATTTAGAAAAAAAAATATATTTCACTGATTACAGATTATCACCGAGTCTATCCAGTAGACGCGCGTAAGTAAGTCGTGTCGTAAAATGACAGTAAATAGTAGTAACCTAAAAATAAATAAATACATAAAAGAAAACTGGTAACTAAAAAAGAAAATTAAATATATACAGTAAAACTGGTTCTAATGCGGAATCACGTTGGACCAAGAATTGTCAAAAAAATGAAGCCATTGAGGTTTGTTCAAAGAAAATTTATGTTAAAAAATTACAGATTATCACTGATTCTATTCAGTAGACACCGAAAATAAGTTGTAACCTAAAAAAGAAATAAATATATACAGTAAAAACTTGTATAATGGCGGAATAATATGGACCAAGAATTTAAAAAAATGAAGCCATAGTAAATTGTTCACAAGAAAATTTATTTAAAATATTACAGATTATGAACGACCCTATCCAGTAGGACACTTGAAAATAAATTGTAACCTAAAAATAAATAAATATATACAGTAAAACTTGTACAATGCGGCAGGAATTACGTGGGACCAATAATTTTAAAGGAATCAAGCCATTGAGGTTGTTCACACGAGCAAAATTTATTTAAAAAATTACTGTTTATGACCGACCCAATCAAGTAGACCTCGAAAATAAGTTGTAATCTAAAAAGAAATAAATATACAGTAAAACTTGTATAATGCGGAATCACGTGGGACCAAGAAATTTAAAAAAAATTAAGCCAATGAGGTTGTTCACAAGAAGATTTATTTCAAAAATTACAGATTATGACTGACCCTATCCAGTAGACACCGAAAATATTTTGTAACCTAAAAAGAAATAAATATATACAGTAAAACTTGTATAATGCAAAAATCACGTGGGCCTTGGGAACAAGATTTTTCAAGAAATGAAACCAATGAGGTTGTTCACAAGAAAAATTTATTTTTAAAAATATCAGATTATGGACCGACCTTATCCAGTAGACACCGAAAATAAGTTGTAACCTAAAAAGAAATGAACATATACAGTAAATCGTGTATAATGCGGAATCACGTGGGGACCAAGAATTTTCAAAATAAATGAAGCCATTGAATTTGTTCACAAGAAAATTGTATTTAAAGTATTATAGATTATGGACCCCGACCCTATCCAGTAGACGCCGAAAACAAGTTGTAACCTAAAAAGAAATAAATATATACAGTAAAACTTGTTTAATGCGCAATTACGTGGGACAAAGAATTTAAAAAAAACGAAGCACATTGTGATTGTTCACAAGAAAAGTTATTTAAAATATTACAGATTATGACCGACCCTATCCTGTAGACCACCCGATAATAAGTTGTAACCTAAAAAGGAATATAATATATACAGTAAAAATTATATATAATTAGGAATCACGTTGGGAAGACACCGAGAAAAAAGTTTTGTAACCTAAAAAAGAAATAAATATAGACAGTAAAACTTGTATATAATGCGGTAATCAAGTGGGTATTAAGAATTTTCAAAAAAATGAAGCCATTAGGGTGTTCACAAGAAAATTTTATTAAAAAAAATTACAGATAATGACAGACCCTATCCAGTAGACAACCGAAATAATTTGTTAACCTAAAAAGAAAATAAAAATATACAGTTAAAATTTGTATAATGCAAAAAATCACGTTGGACCAAGATTTTTCAAGAAATGAAGCCATTGAGGTTGTTCACAAGAACAATTTATTTAAATATTACAGAATTAATACTGACCTATCCAGTTGACACACGGAAAAATAAGTTGTAACCTAAAAAGGAAATAAATATACACAGTTTAAACTTGTATAATGCGGAATCACATGGGACCAAGAATTTTCAAAAAAAATGAAGCCATTGAGGTTGTTCACAAGAAAATTTATTTTAAAAAAATTACAGATTATGACCGAACCCTTTCCAGTAGAACACCGAAAATAAGTTCTAACCTAAAAAAGAAATAAATATGTACAGTAAATCATGTAAATGAATCGAATGGAATCGCATGGGACCAAGTACTTTCAAAAAAATCAAGCCATTGACCGTTATTTAGAAGAAAATATATTTTCAATGATTACAGATTATACCCGATTCTATCCAGTAGACGCGCGTAAATAAGAAGTAACCTAAAAATAAATAAATACATTAAAAGAAAACTTGTAACCTAAAAAGAAATAAATATATACAGTAAAAACTGGTTATAATGCGGAATCACGTTGGACAAGGAATTGTCCAAAAAAATGAAGCCATTGAGGTTGTTCAAAGAAAATTTATGTAAAAAATTACAGATTTATCACTGATTCTATTCAGTAGAGACACCGAAAATAAGTTGTTAACCTAAAAAGAAATAAATATATATAGTAAAAACTTGTATAATGCGGAATAATATGGACCAAGAATTTAAAAAAAATGAAAGCCCATAGTAAATTGTTCACAAGAAAATTTATTTAAAATATTACAGATTATGAACGACCCTATCCAGTAGACACTGAAAATAAATTGTAACCTAAAAATAAATAAATAAATATATACAGTAAAACTTGTACAATGCGGAATTACGTGGGACCAATAATTTTAAAGGAATCAAGCCATTGAGGTTGTTCACAAGAAAATTTTATTTAAAAAATTACTGTTTTATGACCGACCCCAATCAAGTTAGACCTCGAAAATAAGTTGTAATCTAAAAAAGAAATAAATATACAGTTAAAACTTGTATAATGCGGAATCACGTGGGACCAAGAAATTTAAAAAAAATTAAGCCAATGAGGTTGTTCACAAGAAGATTTAATTTCAAAAATTACAGATTATGACTGACCCTATCCAGTAGACACCGAAAATTATTTTTGTAACCTAAAAAGAAATAAATATTATACAGTAAAACTTGTATAATGCAAAAATCACGTGGGACCAAGATTTTTCAAGAAATGAAACCAATGAGGTTGTTCACAAGAAAATTTATTTTTAAAATATCAGATTATGACCGACCTTATCCAGTAGACACCGAAAATAAGTTGTAACCTAAAAAGAAATAAACATATACAGTAAATCGTGGTATAATGCTGAATCACGTGGGACCAAGAATTTTCAAAATAAATGAAGCCATTGAAGTTTGTTCACAAGAAAATTTATTTAAGTATTAATAGATTATGACCGAACCCTATCCAGTAGACGCCGAAAAACAAGTTGTAACCTAAAAAAGAAATAAATATAATACAGTAAAATTGTTTAAATGCGCAATTACGTGGGACAAAGAATTTAAAAAAAAACGAAGCCAATTGTGATTGTTCACAAGAAAAGTTTATTTAAAATATTACAGATTATGACCGACCCTATCCTGTAGACACCGATAATAAGTTGTAACCTAAAAAGGAATAAATATATACAGTAAAAATTATATATATAATTAGGAATCACGTGGGAAGACACCGAAAAAAAGTTGTAACCTAAAAAGAATATAATATAGACAGTAAAACTTGTATAATGGCGGAATCAAGTGGGATTAAGGATTTTCAAAAAAATGAAGCCATTAAGGTTGTTCACAAGAAAATTTATTAAAAAAATTACAGATAATGACTGACCCTATCCAGTAGACACCGAAAATAATTTGTAACCTAAAAAGAAATAAAAATATACAGTAAAATTTGTATAATGCAAAAATCACGTTGGACCAAGATTTTTCAAGAAATGAAGCCATTGAGGTTGTTCACAAGAAAATTTATTTAAATATTACAGATTAATACTGACCCTATCCAGTTGACACCGAAAATAAGTTGTAACCTAAAAAGAAATAAATATACACAGTTAAACTTGTATAATGGCGGAATCACAATGGGACCAAGAATTTTAAAAAATGAAGCCATTGAGGTTGTTCACAAGGAAAATTTATTTTAAAAAATTACAGATTATGACCCGACCCTTTCCAGTAGACACACCGAAAATAAGTTCTAACCTAAAAAGAAATAAATATGTACAGTAAATCATGTAAAATGCGGAATCGCATGGGACCAAGTACTTTCAAAAAAATCAAGCCATTGACGTTATTTAGAAGAGAAATATATATTTCAATGATTACAGATTATCACCGATTCTATCCAGTAGACCCGTACGACCGTGTCGTAAATAAGAAGTAACCTAAAAAATAAATAAATACATAAAAGAAAACTTGTAACCTAAAAAGAAATAAATATATACAGTAAAACTGGTATAATGCGGAATCACGTTGGACCAAGGAATTGTCAAAAAAATGAAGCCATTGAGGTTGTTCAAAGAAAATTTATGTAAAAAATTACAGATTATCACTGATTCTATTCCAGTAGACACCGAAAATAAGTTGTAACCTAAAAAGAAATAAATATATACAGTAAAACTTGTATAATGCGGAATAATATGGACCAAGAATTTAAAAAAATGAAGCCATTAGTAATTGTTCACAAGAAAATTTATTTAAATATTACAGATTATGAACGACCCTATCCAGTAGACACTGAAAATAAATTGTAACCTAAAAATAAATAAATATATACAGTAAAACTTGTACAATGCGGAATTACGTGGGACCAATAATTTTAAAAGGAATCAAGCCATTGAGGTTGTTCACAAGAAAATTTATTTAAAAAAATTACTGTTTATGACCGACCCAATCAAGTAGACCTCGAAAATTAAGTTGTAATCTAAAAATAAATAAATAATACAGTAAAACTTGTATAATGCGGAATCACGTGGGACCAAGAAATTTAAAAAAAAATTAAGCCAATGAGGTTGTTCACAAGAAGATTTATTTCAAAAATTACAGATTATGACTGACCCTATCCAGTAGACACCGAGAAATATTTTGTAACCTAAAAGAAATAAATATATACAGTAAAACTGTGTATAATGCAAAAATCACGTGGGAACAAGATTTTTCAAAGAAATGAAACCAATGAGGTTGTTCACAAGAAAATGTTATTTTTAAAATATCAGATTATGACCGACCTTATCCAGTAGACACCGAAAATAAGTTTGTAACCTAAAAAGAAATAAACATATACAGTAAATCGTGTATAATGCGGAATCACGTGGGACCAAGAATTTTCAAAATAAATGAAGCCATTGAATTTGTTTCACAAGAAAATTTATTTAAGTATTATAGATTATGGACCGACCCTATCCCCGTAGAGACGCCGAAAACAAGTTGTTAACCTAAAAAGAAATAAATATATACAGTAAAACTTGTTTAATGCGCAATTACGTGGGACAAAGAATTTAAAAAAAAACGAAGCCATTGTGATTGTTCACAAGAAAAGTTATTTAAAATATTACAGATTATGACCGACCCTATCCTGTAGACACCGATAATAAGTTGTAACCTAAAAAGGAATAAATATATACAGTAAAAATTATATATAATTAGGAATCACGTGGGAAGACACCGAAAAAAAGTTGTAACCTAAAAAGAAATAAATATAGACAGTAAAACTTGTATAATGCGGACATCAAGTGGGATTAAGAATTTTCAAAAAAATGAAGCCATTAAGGTTGTTCACAAGAAAATTTATTAAAAAAATTACAGATAATGACTGACCCTATCCAGTAGACACCGAAAATAATTTGTAACCTAAAAAGAAATAAAAATATACAGTAAAATTTGTATAATGCAAAAATCACGTTGGACCAAGATTTTTCAAGAAATGAAGCCATTGAGGTTGTTCACAAGAAAATTTATTTAAATATTACAGATTAATACTGACCCTATCCAGTTGACACCGAAAATAAGTTGTAACCTAAAAAGAAATAAAATATACACAGTTAAACTTGTATAATGCGGAATCAACATGGGACCAAGAATTTTCAAAAAATGAAGCCATTGAGGTTGTTCACAAGAAAATTTATTTTAAAAAATTACAGATTATGACCGACCCTTTCCAGTAGACACCGAAAATAAGTTCTAACCTAAAAAGAAATAAATATGTACAGTAAATCATGTAAAATGCGGAATCGCATGGGACCAAGTACTTTCAAAAAAAATCAAGCCATTGACGTTATTTAGAAGAAAATATATTTTCAATTGATTAAAGATTATCACCGATTCTATCCAGTAGACGCCCGTTCGCTACCGTCGTCGTCGTAAATAAGAAAGTAAACCTAAAAAATAAATAAATACATAAAAGAAAACTTGTAACCTAAAAAGAAAATAAATATATACAGTAAAAACTGGTTGTTATAATGCGGAATCACGTTGGACCAAGAATTGTCAAAAAAATGAAGCCATTGAGGTTGTTCAAAGAAAAATTTATGTAAAAAATTACAGATTATCACTGATTCTATTCAGTAGAACACCGAAAATAAGTTGTAACCTAAAATAAGAAATAAATATATAAACAGTAAAAACTTGTATAATGCGGAATAATATGGACCAAGAATTTTAAAAAAAATGAAGCCATAGTAATTGTTCACAAGAAAATTTATTTAAAATATTACAGATTATGAACGACCCTATCCAGTAGACACTGGAAAATAAATTGTAACCTAAAAATAAATAAATATATACAGTAAAACTTGTTACAATGCGGAATTACGTGGGGACCAATAATTTTAAAGGAATCAAGCCATTGAGGTTGTTCACAAGAAAATTTATTTAAAAAATTACTGTTTATGACCGACCCAATCAAGTAGACCTCGAAAATAAGTTGTAATCTAAAAAGAAATAAATATACAGTAAAACTTGTATAATGCGGAATCACGTGGGACCAAGAAATTTAAAAAAAATTAAGCCAATGAGGTTGTTCACAAGAAGATTTATTTTAAAAATTACAGATAATGACTGGACCCTATCCAGTAGAACACCGAAAAATATTTTGTAACCTAAAAAGAAATAAATATATACAGTAAAACTTGTATAATGCAAAAATCACGTGGGAACAAGATTTTTCAAGAAATGAAACCAATGAGGTTGTTCACAAGAAAATTTATTTTTAAAATATCAGATTATGACCGACCTTATCCAGTAGACACCGAAAATAAGTTGTAACCTAAAAAGAAATAAACATATACAGTAAATCGTGTATAATGCGGAATCACGTGGGACCAAGAATTTTCAAAATAAATGAAGCCATTGAATTTGTTCACAAGAAAATTTATTTAAGTATTATAGATTATGACCGACCCTATCCAGTAGACGCCGAAAACAAGTTGTAACCTAAAAAGAAATAAATATATACAGTAAAACTTGTTTAATGCGCAATTACGTGGGACAAAGAATTTAAAAAAAAACGAAGCCATTGTGATTGTTCACAAGAAAAGTTATTTAAAATATTACAGATTATGACCGACCCTATCCTGTAGACACCGATAATAAGTTGTAACCTAAAAAGGAATAAATATATACAGTAAAAATTATATAATAATTAGGAATCACGTGGGAAGACACCGAAAAAAAAGTTTGTAACCTAAAAAGAAATAAATATAGACAGTAAAACTTGTATAATGCGGAATCAAGTGGGATTAAGAATTTTCAAAAAAATGAAGCCATATTTCAGGTTGTTCACAAGAAAAGAAAATTTATTAAAAAAAATTACAGATAAATGAAAGACCCTATCCAGTAGACACCGAAAATAATTTGTAACCTAAAAAGAAATAAAAATAAAATACAGTAAAATTTGTATAATGCAAAAATCACGTTTGGACCAAGATTTTTCAAGAAATGAAGCCATTGAGGTTGTTCACAAGAAAATTATTTAAATATTACAGATTAATACTTGACCCTATCCAGTTTGAACACCGAAAATAAGTTGTAACCTAAAAAGAAATAAATATACACAGTTAAACTTGTATAATGCGGAATCACATGGGACCAAGAATTTCAAAAAATGAAGCCATTGAGGTTGTTCACAAGAAAATTTATTTTAAAAAATTACAGATTATGACCGACCTTTCAGTAGACACGAAAATAGTTCTACCTAAAAAGAAATAAATATGTACAGTAAATCTGTAAAATGCGGAATCGCATGTGACCAAGTACTTTCAAAAAAATCAGCCCATTGGACGTTATTTAGAAGGAAATATTATTTTCAATGATTAAGATTATCACCGATTCTATCCGTTAGTCGCGCGTAAATAAGAAGACCTAAAAATAAATAAATACATAAAAGAAAACTTGAACCTACAAAGAAAATAAATATATACAGAAAAGTTGGTATAATCGGAATCGTTGGACCCAGAATTGTCAACAAAATGAAGCCATTGGGTTGTTCAAAGAAATTTATGTAAAAAATACAGGTATCACTGATCTATTCAGTAGACCCCGAAAATAAGTTTTGACCTAAAAAGAAATACATATAACAGTAAACTTGTATAATGCGAATACTATGGACCAAGAATTTAAAAAAATGAAGCCCTAGTAATTGTTTCAAAGAAAATTTATTTAAAATATTACAGATTATGACGGACCCTATCCAGTAGACATTGAAAATAAATTGTAACCTAAAATAAATAAAAATAACAGTAAAACTTGTATTATGCGGAATTACGGGGCCAATAATTTTAAAGAATGTAGCATTGAGGTTGTTCCAAGAAATTTATTTAAAAAGTATGTTTATGACCAACCCATAAAGACCTCGAAAATATTGTTTTCTAAACAGAAATAAATATACAGTAAAACTTGTATAATGCGGATCACGTGGGACAAGAATGTTAAAAAAATGAGGCCATTGAGGTTGTTTCAGCAGATTTATTTCAAAATTACAGATATTGACTGACCCTATCCAGTAGACACGAAAATATTTTGTAACTTAAAGAAATAAATATATACAGTAAAAACTTGTATAATGCGGAATCACGTTGGACAAGATTTTTCCAAGAAATGAAACCCAATGAGGTGTTCAAAGAAATTTATTTGAAAAGATCAGATTATGACTGATATATTTAGAGACACCGAAATAGTTGTAACCTAAAAAGAAATAAATATACAGTAAATCGTTGGATATGCGGATCACGTGGGACCAAGAATTTTCAAAATAAATGAAGCATTGAATTGTTCACAGGAACTTTATTAAGTATATAGTTATGACCGGGCCTATCCAGTAGACGCGAAAATTGTTGTAACCTAAAAAGAAATAAATATATACAGTAAAACTTGTTTAATGCGGAATTCCGTGTGACCACGAATTTAAAAAAACGAAGCCATTTTGATTGTTCACAATAAAATTATTAAAATATTACAGATATGGACCGACCCCTATCCAGTAGAACACTGAAAAATAAGTTTAACCTAAAAAGATATAAAATATACAGTAAAACGTGTTATAATGCGGATCATGTGGGACCAAGAATTTTAAAAGAATGAAGGCCTTTGAGGTTGTTCACAAGAAAAGTTATTAAAAAAATTACTGTTATGGCCGAACCCGAAATCAAGTAGAAGTAGAACCGAAAATAAGTTGTTGTTAACCTAAAAGATTATAAATATATACAGTAAACAGTATAATGAAGAATAACGTGGACGACCAAAAATTTAAAAAAAATGAAGCCATTATTGAGGGTTGTTCACAAGAAAAATGTATTTAAAAAATTACAGATAATGACACGACCCCGACCAGTAGATACGAAAATAGATCAAAGAAAATTTCAAAAATGAAGCCATTGAGGTTGTTCACAAGAAAATTTGTTTCAAAAATTACAGATATGACCGACCCCATCCAGTAGTTAGAACACCGAAAATAAGTTTGTAACCTAAAAATAAAATAAAATATATACCGTAATAGTTGTATAATGCTGAATCAGGTGGGACAAGATTTTTCAAAAATAATGAAGCCATTGAGGTGTTTCACAAGAAAGTTATTGACCAAGATTACAGATATTAGGATGACGCTATCCAGTAGCACCCGAAATAAGTTGTGACTAAACAAGAAATATATATATGCAGTAAAAAACTGTATACTGCGGAATCACATGGGACCAACAAATTTCAAAAAAATTAAGCCAATGAAGTTGTTCACAAGAAAATTTATTTTAAAAAATTACAGGATTCTGATCGAAACTATCCAGTTTAGGACGCCGAAAATAAGTTGGTGACCTAAAAATAAATAAAATATATAGTAAAACATTGTCTAATGCGGAATAGTCGGACCTAGAATTTTCAGAAAACATGAAGCATTGAGGTGTCACTGAAAGAGAAAGATTATTTAAAAAATTCAAATTATGACCGAACCTATCCAAGTAGTTCACCCCGAAATAATTTGACAACCCAAAAAGAAAAATAAATATATTCCGTAAACGTGTATAATGCGGAGGAATCACGTGGGACTAAGAAATTCATATAAATGAAGCCCATGAGGTTGTTCACAAGAAAATTTATGTAAAAATTAACAGATTATGGACCGACCCTAGCCTGGTAGACACCGAAAGTAAGTTTGTAACCTAAAAAGAATAATATATTACAGCAAAAACTGTGTAATGAGAATCAGTGGGAACTAAGGATTGAAAAAATGAAGTCATTGAGGGTGTTCAGAAAAAAAATTATAAAAATTACAGAGATTATGAACCGAACCGATCCAGTAGAACAGAAAAAAAGTTGTAACCTAAATAGAAATAAATAATACAGTAAAACACGTATATATTGCCGGAATCACCGGGGACCAAGAATTTTCCCCCAAAAAAAGCCATTGAGGTTGTTCACAAGACAATTTATTAAAAAATATTTCAGATAATGGACTGACCCTATCCAGTAGACCGAAAAAAATTTGTAACACTAAAAAAGAAATAAAAAATATACAGTAAATTGTATAATGCAAAAACACGTTGCGTTGGACCAAGATTTTTTTCAAGAAATGAAGCCATTGAGGTTTCACAGAAAATGTATTTAAATATTACAGATTAATACTGACCCTATCCAGTTGACACCGAAAATAAGTTGTAACTAAAAAGAAATAAATATACACAGTTAAAACTTGATAAGCGGAGGAATCACATGTTGGAACCAAGAATTTTCAAAAAAATGAAAGCCATTGAGGTTGTTCACAAGAAAATTTATTTTTAAAAAATAAAGATTAGACCGACCCTTCCAGTAGACACCGAAAATAAAGTTCAACCTAACAAGAACAGAATATTTTACATTAAATATGAAAATGCGGAATCGAATGGGACCACGTACCTTTCAAAAAAAATCAAGCCATGACGTTATTTAGAAGAAAATTTATTTCAATGATACAGATTATCA